>JANHFL010001214.1:49932-68371 GCA_032468155.1 Oxyrhabdium leporinum | reverse complement strand
AGGAGGAGGAGGAGGAGGAGGAGGAGGAGGAGGAGGAGGAGGAGGAGGAGAATGAAAGGAAGGAAGGAAGGATGGAAGGAAGGAAGGGTGGAAAGAAGGAAGGAAGGAAAGTCTGCTAAGAATGTTGTTGAGTAGATATTATGTTTCTAACTTCCCCCTTGTTGTACTCTGTGCTTTATGTTTTGACCTTCTTAGCACAGTAATGAAGCTGGTCCAGTTCAGCAGATCCTGGCTAAAGTAAATCCTAAGTATCTTAATCTATTTTTTAAGGGAGGCAATCAACCTTCACTGGAATAATCCACTTGGACTGGAAACTCTGAACTTATGTCCATAATGCTGGATACTGATGAATCCAGGTTTAACTCTGACATTGACTAGTTATACAAGCAGGAAACCTGCCGTGGTCTTTAGCCATACATTTCTGCACATCGCTGCTTGTCACAGGGCAGCAGTCATCAGGAGCCACATGACATATGGACATTCAGTAACTGGTCTTGTTCTAGCCAGATATTTCATTATGAGAAAGCCACACCAGTCAAGTCTCATCCAATTTTCAGTTAAACTTGTTACGAGATTGTGAGAAAAACATAAGCTCAGATTGATTTCACAAAGGAGTGCTGTAATTCTCTGCATTCAAAAGATAACGTTGCTTGAATTTAGGGTGGCAGGAAGAAATAATTAATTCCCCAGGTATGTTTGCATGATTACCATTGTCTACATTATTGAAAAAAATGTTCGTTGCTTTGGATTTAATTACCCGATGGAATGTTTCTAGACTACAAATGTTCAGAGTGGATGTTCTTAAAAAGAGTTTTTAGTGGAAGATACTTTCTCCCAGTTCAGGCACTCTCCACTTGCAAACAAGCTTTTCCTAGTTCGGCTAGTGGTTGCATCTAGGACTGTCTGCAATCAAAGAATATCCTGTACTATTGAGTTATAAAGTCTCTCTCCAAGTTCTTACTCATGGCTGCCTACATGGAACAGTACACAGAGGAGTCAAGTGTTCACAGATGCAGTTGTGGCAACATCTGTCATTGCAAAAATAGACTTTTGAAATTTGAAATGGGCCATAACTGAGAACAATCAATGCCTAGGCCAAATGTTACATGGCTTTTGAAAGCTGACCATTCCCAGAGATGAGGACAATATAAAGTAGTACTGTGATCAAACTGTTGCTTCTTTTTAGCTTGGGTCTGCAGGTCCACTGAACTCACCGGTTCTCTAGACACTGTTTTGCCAAGTTTCTCACTACTCCTTAAAGGGAGACTTTACTGAGCCTCAATGGGATGATCATACTTGGCTAATGTACTGACTTCAGACTGGTCGCTGGCAGTTGATAATGCCCATGTTGTTTCACATTGCTGGTGAAGCCAAAACTTGCAGCTGGTGAAAGAAAACTTCAGTGCGGAGCAAAATGGCAACAGAAACCAAGATATGGAATATTCTGCTGTCTTATTACTAGCCTGTTGATGTCTCTTCTGAGACATCAAGACTGTCCGAAGACTTCTGAGACAAATATGTGTCCCATATTTGGAGAAATGTAAATGATGTGCAAGAATAATTTTGAAACACTATCCTGTGTATCTGTAATTTCAAACCTTCAGTTTTATCTTTTAAAATTGGAACAGTGGCTTTTGCCTCCACACACCATGTTTCCTGCATCGTATCTTGAAAAAAACTCAATAAGAATGTATACTAGGATGGGCAGTTAATTAGTTCTTTCAACCAGAAGTTGTGCTTTCCAAAACTTTGGCGCTCAGATACATGGTAATTGGCTATCAATATTACAGCAAGAATCTGCGCTGCAATGAGATCAATATCATGCATCATTGTCTAATGTACCAGGAGGAGGGAAGTCATCAAAGACATTCATACTGCCTAAGGGTAAAGCAAAAAAAAAAAAGCTACTAATTACATTCAGATCTCAGAGGTCCATAGCAATTACATTTGATGACCACAGCATAGGAGACCAAAGAAGGGAATTATGTTGTGTTAAGAATGGCCCATAAAGCATATCAGAAAACACATACATACATACAGTACCTACCTACCTACCTACCTACCTACCTACCTACCTACAGACGTATCTGTATGCATAACCTATGGAAGTACCTATAGGTTTCTGACCTGTTTCCTCTACTCTGTCAAGTCATTTCTCCATGCTAACTTTGAGCTGTGGATGTGGCATCTTAGAATATATCTGGTGGATACCAGGTTGGATGATCTATATTGCAGGCTGGAGCATAGCTATGGAGAGAAAAATAAAATCGGCTGAATGAAGAACAAGCAAAGGGAAAACATGCAGCTTCCCCAGTAAAACACTGATTTTGGCTTTTCCAGCCCACTTCAATATATATAGGTGTGGTCCTTCACTGGAAAGAAAATGTTGCATAACCCTATACATGTTAGCACCTGTAGTTCAGGGACCCATCAATACCTGCCCTTGATGGTGGGAAGAAAGAAGAGAAGCAGCTCAATGGGGAAGGGGCTTCCTCAGCCAAAGACAGGCAGACCCCTGAGCCTGGGAGGTGATGAAAGAGAGCACGTTTGGGTCGGAAGGCATTTGCTGCTGCTGTGGGTTGAAGAAAGGAAAGGAATTCAAGGGCCTCAAAGCATGGTTTGCGGATAGAAGTTTCTGAATAGAACAGGAAGAAAGAGACAAACCCCCACTAAACCACACACCATACTTTCTTTGGGGAGCTCAGTCACTCCTTATTTTATTCCTGCAGCACCACCCGCCCAGTGCCTTTCATGGCACATGGGGACTGGAACTTGGATCTCCCAGTCATAGTTTAGCATATTATGTCACTAACTGTCTTAACAGTATAACAGAGTAACACAGTTGGAAGGGACCTTGGAGATCGTCTAGTCCAACCCCCAGTAACACTCAAAAACAGAGACTGATTACGTGTGTGTGTGTTTCTGATTGAAGGACAGGCACGCAATGATGAAAAAAGGAGAAAGAGCAGCACCTTGACGGTTACATTATTTTCCATTTTCTCATACTTCTTCTAGGTGTTTGGATAAATTTACATATTTGTCTAATGTTCCACCATGTTGTATGATAGGTTAATATTTTAATGTTGTTATGCCAATTCTACCGAGGAGAGAGAGGGAGGGAGCTAAGTATAACAAAAATAGTAATTTCCCCCAGGCCTTTTAATTTGTTCACAGACGAAGCTGAAAGAAAAGGAATCTGAGATATCAGCTACAGTGTCAAAGTTTCCTTAAATCTTTCCGAAATTCAGTTCCTTGCCCCAAGACAATACTTTGGGACACTTTGCCAATGGCATTGCTATTACTAATTGCTTGCTACCAAAAGAAAGGAAAAGAAAATAACCTTTCTCAAATCCATCTATTCTGTTATTAAGAACTTGCCATGAAGAGATATAGAGAATCTGGGACAGTTAGATTTAATGTCTATATATGGAGATTTTCCATTGTCCATGATAAATTGTATATTTCAGTGACTGGAAAATTACCAAGCTTTTGAATTTTTACCAACTACTGTTTTCCCCTTTAAAAAAAAGTTAGTGATTTGTTTTTATTAGTTAATATATTTATAGCAGCTACTTGGCACTGAGTACAGACATTGCTATAGGGAGAAAAACCCTACAGTTAGTTGTACTCCTGGGTGCATCAGAAATAGCGCTACATTTGAAATAAAATCACTATTATTTATTTCTAAGTCCCTTTGGTTCACTTGGAGAAAAGTTCACTTTTCTGTGTACAAAGAAAGGTTAAGAGCAACTTATTCTGTGCATGAATCCATTTTCAAAGACAAATATAAGCAAACCTATCTTTAAGCGATAAATCAACTCATATAGAAAAGGTGTTAGCTGTTTAGCTGGAATCTAACAGAGCCTTATTCAGTAAATAAAATGTTTTGAAACAAAATCTGTTTCTATGCTGTGCAAATATAGAAACATCTCCCTCTAGTGACTCACTACAATAATGGTACAGATATGTAAATTAGCCAAGATCCAATTTGAGATTTAAGGGTAGCAGGATTCAGTTCAAATGTATGATTCAGGTTACAAAGGCAGCAAGATTCAATTTGAACTAATTTGAGATTCTGTTTGATAAAACCTTCAACTATAATTTATAATAGGAAAGCATCAGAACGCCCGAAGCGACTTCATTTTTGGCATAAAAGGATGTGAATAACAGTTAACATTCAGATAACTACAAAAGTATCACCACAACCTTATATTTCGGGGGGGGGGGGGAGGAGAGACTTTCAGGCAAAAGGCTATAGAAAAGTTGAATTGAATTATGCGGAAATGGCTAACTTAAACATTGCTCTAACTTAAAAAAATAAGAACTTTCAGGAATTGAGAATGAATTAAGGTCTTATTTAAGACAGACAAGTCCACCCTCCCTCCCCTTTGCTTTTCTGACCTAGCCTGGCTCATTGGAAGGCTGGCATTTCAAGGAACATGGTATTATATGAAATTTATGCAACACTGGGAAGGCTGAAATATAAGTATGCATATACATACTATTGTGCATGTACTACACTATGATATGTCAAGGCAAAAACAGGTTGAAGAAAGTAAATGGACATGGAGGATGTGTGAGGAGATAGAAAAATAATGAAATGAGAACTGAATCAACTGGAGACTGAGCCAATTTTTACAAGGTCAGAAAGAAACAGACTGAAATCAGACAAGCCCATTACTAAAGTGAGACATAAGTGGAAATGATCCTCAAACTCAATGTTTTCAAATCTGATATGCCCTGAACACATGAGAAAAGAAGCAAGAATATAATTATTGATTTCGTCATAAATGGGCCTTTTAGGTAGAGCTCTCCCTGGGATTATTTCATAATGGTTTCATTAGCTTTTCTACAATATTTCTGTGTATCAAAGCACTGGGTGCTTACTTCTCTGTTTGGTCAGCTTCTAGAGGGATAGCCTGTTGAGGAAAGCCTGATGGTACTTTCAATTAACCTTATAGTCTTATTTTTACAAAAAAAAAGCAATTCAATATTCCAGATCCAGAGCAAGGACACTGATTCTTTGCCGTGCTGATGAAAGGTGATCAGTCACGAGTGCCTTCCTCTAGTATTAGAACCAACTGGCCCAGTGTCAGTGTCTAAACACGTCCTCACCAGCAATTAATACTCCAATGAACAGAAATTAACACCATGATTAACATTAGACTGATAATGACTGGGATGAGCCAGATTCTGCAATCAACAGCCATAGCAGAGCCTCTTATGACTATACTGCTATGAACTCTCGGTTCTTTGCTTGACAAATTCAATGGAAGTCTCAAGAAGTTTAAGAAGGTTGTTACTCAAGGCAAATTACACCTTCCTTCAGACCAGATTCTCCCTTACATAGATTGCTTCTGCATAGGACTTATAATGAGTCTCCTGGCTAGAAAGGAACAGCAACAAGTTCTATGACAATGGCCCTTGACAGGACAATTTCATTCATTGCAGATGGGGGGGAGGGGGAGGATATTCAAGGAGAGAAGCTTAGTCAATCCTACTCACTGAGTTCATAACGAAACTGATATCTGAAGCAGCTATTTTCCACTTCTCTCTTTTTTTAACTACGATGTTACATTAGTCTTCTGCTTTATTAGGTTAATATAAATGTGGATATTGCATCCCAGTACTGAAGGGGGATATGAATGCTGAGATTCAGAGATTGCTGAAGAGCTGCCATCTATTTAGAGTTTTGCTGATAGCAGGTATGAGGTGCCAGAAAATTCATTTTTTTTCTATAGTAAAATTGATTTTCAGATGACTCACAGTTAGTATCAGCAAAACATTGAGAAGATAGCAACGCTTCCGGAAGAGATGCAAGAGAGACCTCAAAGAAACTAGTCTAGCTAGCATGGTATCTTCTGTTAATACATCTTTCTTAGATGTAATCAGGATTAATTATATCTTTAGAGAAGATCAATTGTAACTAATTATTTCCATTTAAAATATGAGGATTACTCTGAAGTGTTAATTAAGATGCAACTTTAATTTTTCATGAAAAACCTTCCTATAATTTAGAAAGCCACACAGCTGTCTAGCATGTCCAGAGATATATTGGTCATATGCATATTGATTTTGATCTATTATTACCCAAGATAGATCAATTGATGAATACTTCTTTAGTGCATAAAAACTGTTTATTAATATCAAGGTTGATGAAGACCTAAAGCAAGAAACAGCTATGGATATCCCAATTATATATTTACTGTAAAAGACAAGGACTCTTACTGATCTATACCAGCGGAAATAAGACATGTCTGGTGAGGACACAGAGAAGTAGACATTGCTAAAGAAGCAAGGATAATTGCTGCCCAAAGGATGGACCTTGGTCAACAAAATCTCTTCTGAGAAGGGAGAGATGGTGTGATCACCCACATGTATTCCAGACAGCTGCTCCTTGCAAGGAGACTGCAGGAACTGAGATTTCTGTGGTTGGCTGAAGACCTGAGTGGCTGAGAGTCATGGGATTCCAAGTAAGCTCACAGTTGTAATGTAGCTTATACAGACATGAAGTTTGACTGAGGTTCATTTCTTAATCACTTTCAGAATTACTTTTTTTTACTGTTTTTAGGTATTAAGAATTGAGTTTTATGGCCTGTTTCTTGTGGGTCTTCTAGTATAAAGACTAAGTCATCTGCAAATGCCTGCAATGTATACACTTCTATTTTTATTCCCAAACCCTTTATCTTTCTATATAGGACCTCTAATGTCAAAACAAATAATATTGGTGATAAGGAACATCCTTGCCTTTAATGCTTGCGATTAAAGAGAAGGAACAAATTGAATATTATGTGATAGGGGAACTATTTTACCAATGGCTAGAAAATAAATATAAAAATTAGAGATAAAAGAAAAGTAGTGAAGGAGAAAATAGGTGAATTGAATTAAAAATGTTAAGATGATGTGTGTTATATTGAATATAATATGTTTTAGTAATAGGATAAAACTAGAAAACACTAATGTGAAGAATATAGTTGTAATTTTAATTATTATTGCAAAATATTTGTATCCAGATGACACACCGTGTAATGAAAAATTGTATTAAAAATAAAATAAAAACTTATTTTTAAAACAAGAATTGTTTTATGGCATTCACTGGGTGAGTTTCCTTCAATTCTTAATGGAAGAAGTTTTAACTGTGAATTTAAGGATTTAGAGAAAAAAATGGGGGTGGGGGAATAAATGGAAAAAGGTTGATTAGATGTTGAGACTAATCAAAGAAAAGCAACTAAGACGATTAAGGGTCTGGAGACAAAACATGAACGGTTGCAAGAATTGGGTCTAGGAAAAAGAAGGACTAGGGGAGACATGATAGCAGTATTCCAGTATTTGAGGGGCTGCCACAAAGAAGAGGGGGACAACTTATTTCCCAAAGAACCAGAAGGCAAGACAAGAAACAATGGATGGAAATGAATCAAGGAGAGAAGCAACCTGGAATTCAGGAGAAACTTCCTAGCAGTGAGGACAATTAACTAGTGGAACAGGTTGCCTTCAGAAGTTGTAGGGTTTCATCCCTGGAGGTTTTAAAGAAAAGACTGGACAGCCACCTGTCTGAAATGGTATAGGATCTCCTGCTTGAGCAGGGGGTTGGACTTGAAGACCTCCAAGGTCCCTTCCAGCTGTTCTGCTTGGTGTAAGGCAAATAGGAAAAAGCCCCCAGTATTTTGATCTCTGACTACAATTTGGCACACTATGTCAACTTCGTTAAGTGACACTTCTGTGAATCACATAGGGAGAGGACTTGAAATGGCCTTCAGCAGACTGCATCAGCTCCTTCCTTCAAACCTTTTTTTATGTGTGGAAGAGGAGTCCGATGTGAGTGAGAGAACAGATTCTCAAAAGTTTCTCAAAGAGAAACAGGTACAGCTGTAACAACATTGATCCAAGTTGGAGAGCCCAGTCAATGACAGGAATAAATCAGTGGCCTAAAATGCAGCCAGCTAGCCAAAGCGGGTATTGAAATTGGTTCACATAATTGAGCTTTCAGCATGAATCGAGAGTGACAGTTTCATCAGTGTGATTTGATGAATGCTGATCACATAGATACCAAAGCAGAACATTCTCTATTTTATGTAGTTTTAGAATTATAAATAAAGTAAGTTTTGGAATAAAGATACTAAACGTATAATTCAAATGTGCTTGTATGGTTGCCAAGAATATATTGCAATCATGTGGCCACATATGTAGTTACATCTGTCAATACATACACACCCACACACCCACCCACACTCCTACTGTTAACATTCTCATTCAAATATTCTTCAGTGACCTCCTGAAGGGCAGAAATCTTGTCTCCGGCCCTTTGCTCAATGTAACATTGTGCCACTTAAATTGTGCTCATTGTCATTTCTCATGCTTTTCCAATATCTTCCCAGGGAGGCTTAGTAACAGACAAAGGCATTCATCCTTGCTACCTTTCCTTATGTATGGAGGGGAAAAAATAACATCGTTTGTCCCATTGACAGGTCCATCTCGAGATTTCAAAAGCCACACAGCTTTTCCATAAGCAAACCAAATCCATATCTGAATATAAGTTTAATGACACATCTACATTACCATTTCTCCATACAAAATATTTGTATTTCCTTTTCATCATTTTTTTGTCTTGGACATTCACATTCGTTCATTTCAGGTTTACTCCTTGACATATCACATCATTCTTCCACACATCTCTGAAATAAAGCTTCATGTTCCATCCTTAGTTTTCATCTGAAACAATTTCACCATTTTTAATTCTTACTTCAGTTTTCTCTGCTGCCTTTTCTTTGCTTAATCCTTTTTGTCCACTTCTAAAAATAATGTTGATTTCCATCAAAACTGGAATCGTGTTTCCTCTGTTAATACATTTTAATATTTTTTTTAAAAAAATAACTATAATTAACACCTACTGAAAAACATTGTTAGATTTTAATAATGGTTTATAACTAATATTTATTTGTTACATTTTATGTAGACTTACGTTCTTTAGTTAAGATGCCCCAAATCCCTGAACTTTATTCTTCCCTAACAGGGGTCTCTTCTCTTTGAAGATGTTTGCTAGCTGAAGCCAGACGGGCCTTGACTTGGATGCCTTTCTGTAAAATGACGAGCCAATCCTCTTCAGGAGTTTGGGGTTTTATTAGGTTTTAAAATGAACAAACAGAAAACAACAATGCTTATTAAGACTCTGACCTCACAGGACTGTGATATACTGACTAAAAAGATCTGGTTTTAGGGTTGAGAAAAAGGTGAAATATTTGGGGCTATTGACAAACACAAACTCAAAACTGTTCAAAAATAACTATGTGCCTCTTTGGAATGATATCAAAAAGGATGTATTAAGATGGGATAAATTGCATTTATCACAGTTGGGTAGAATTTTGGTAATTAAGATGAATGTCTTAGCAAAGATGCTTTTTTTTTGTTTCAGACGTTACCAATACTTGCAACTGATACTCCATTTAACTGTGGCAGGTGGATATTTCGAAGTTTATATGGCAAGAGAAAAAACTCCCAAGAATTAGATATAAACTACTGCAATATGCTAAAGAAAGAGGGGATTTTGGGTTTACCAGGGCATCACGACTCTACAATTCAACTCTGGGTTACAGGTATTGTCTTCTACTGAAACCTCAGGTGTACAAGAAGAGACTAGCCTGAAGGCCAGCTTTGTCTTGGGTAGAACTGTATTCATAGAATCAAGAACAGATTTCCAGATGACAAGCTATATCTGTCAATCCAAGGAACTTGACACATCTTCTATATTCTGCTATGATAATGATGGACCCTTGTGCACCTTCACATGGGCTCCTCCTGCCCACAGCAGCGGTTTGTTTACCTACCTGCCAACCTGCTTCTGAGCTGCCTGAGACCTGGAACCTCCTCTCAGGTTCCATACTGTGTTTGGTTGTTGGAAAATTGCCAGAAGGTCATTGTTTAATGACAGCAACAGGGATTGCTGACAACAACCAATGAGGTCATGTGACATTGTGCTTGATGGCCACATAACATAGGGACAGAACTTCCAGTCCCAATTATTGTGCTAACCAAATGCATTTAAACCCCCCCCCCACAACTTTTAAAAGACGTTAGTCTGAAAACTCTTGTATTAATTTCTGACATTTGGTATCTCTCATTGTTACATTAACCTATATAGCTTGCTTATGAACTTCATTCTGTTCTAATGAACAGCAAAATTAAAACTGCAGGCATGTGCCTTTCCTTTGCCAGGCAATGAGATAACAGAACTGTTTTTCTTCTCCCCAAATCTCCTACCTGATCTGTGCCATTTTGGCACCTTTAGCCTGAATTAAAAATGGATTAAAAATAGTGAAAGGCTTGTACAAATAATTGTATTAGAAAACTTTATTGCAATTAAGATACAAACATAACGCAAAAGTGCAATGTAAAGCTAGTCAATTTTTACATCAGTGACATCACTTAAAAAGGCTGATGCAGTACTAGAGAGCAAAGCAATACTTTAAAAAGACAGCATTTAAAAAACTCTGTTCTATATACCTAAACTACAGTGTAGTAAAAAGGAAGTTGTTTTCTCATCAGTGAATTTAAAAAATATATCCCAGAAAATACTATTATTTTTTCTTCCCTCCAGGTTTCCCGGCCTTTTTTTTCTGCACGTCTGGGCTTTTCTTCTCTTGCTCTGCTCGAAGGGCGGCTTCTTCAGCTGCTAGTGCTTCTAGTCTTAAACGTTCAGCATCCAGTAGTTTGGCTCTGTATGCATCTCGGATTCCAAAGATCCTGCTTCGTGCCTCATCTAAGGATGCCTGTCCAAAAATAAATATACACTCTCCATGCGCAATCAGTGTGTACGTATGTATATATGTATGCCTTTCTCTCTCTCTTGTGTATGAGGCCCTCTCATACCATAATTACCAGAAATATGTCTGCTTCTGTCCATCTTTCCATCTATCTTTCTGTCTCTTTCTCTCTCTCTGCGCATATACATGTATACACAGAAACGTCTGATAATTATGGCATTAGAAGGGGTTCATCTATTCTAAAAACACTTCTATCTTTTCCTTTGCCTCCTTATTAAGCCAACTGTCCATAATGTAGAATTATTTACATTAAGAAAAAAAATTATTTTCCTTTTGTACATTTTCTGTATATATCTTTAAAAGATCAGGTATAAATAGTCCTCACTTACTAATTGCCTTGTTCATTGACTGTTTGAAGGTATGATGAGGACTGAAAAAGTAGGTTTATAACTAGTCTTTGAAGTTGTGACTGTTGCAGCAGTGTCCCCATGGTCATGTGATCACAATTCCAGTGCTTTGCAACGGGCATAGCATGTACAACAGTTGTGCTGCCCTGCAGTCACATGATCACCAGTTATGATCTTCACAGCCACTTCCAACCACCAGTCAATGGGGGAGCCAGCACCAAGGAGCGAGTCATGCTCATGAGATATTGTGCTTAATTAACCACCTGTGATTTCATTAACAATCATATGAAACAGATGTCATCAATTTGGTGCAATCCCACGACATTTCACTCCGTGACCATGTCACTTAGTGACAGAATTACCAGTCCTAATCGTGGTTGGTAATTGAGGACTACCTGTAGTCCTTAAATCATTTTATTTCATTTATTTGAAAGTTAAGATCACAATAATTTAGTGAAGACGTCAGTATTATAACAATGTATTCCTCACTTCAGAGCACTAACATAGCCTGCTCTATATTATCTGTTACTTTCTTCCACAATTGTAAAATATTCTTTAGTTTTCTTGAAAAAATATTTACTAATCAATCAAGGTGTCTATGCTTTGAGATTAGTTGAACGAAGTGCTCGAGACCTCGTGCAAGTACAGCATCTGCCTGATATTTGTTAGACTGACCCATACTTGAATCAAAAGCAGTTGCACCCTCTTTAACCTCGTTGGGAGAAGCCTGAAAACAGCAGACCTGCTTAAATGAGATCAGAGAGGTGCTGTGCTCGTGCAAGATCCAAAGCCTCTCTTCCAGATTATTTGGAAAGTACGAGGAACTCTAATTACAACATTATTCATCACCAAACTCTTGCTACCCATAAAAAGAATTGGTTGCTTTTATGTTTATTATTGTGTTTATTTTAATATTAAATTCTTTATTTTGTGTGGAAATTTTGTTTGCTCATTTAAAAAACAAATAATTTGTCATTTAAAGTTAGGACATAATAAGATACCATTCCCATAAGCCAGTACTGAATAACTTCGTTACCAGACAAGATGAATTTAGTTTTGTTATTTCAGTAAATGTTCTTATACTGAATTATTAGATGTTTATTTAATAAACACTATTTTATACTAAATATTAGTTTAAATGTGAGTCCAATAGCTGCTTTTTCAGACAGAGCACTTATTCTAATTTGTCTCCCAAGCCAATATGTCAAAACTGAAAAGATAATAGGAGTTAATTTAGAAGTATATTTGGAAATTTGTGAAGTGAAATGTCTGATGATCAGAATTCCTAACAAAGCCACAATAGTAAGAATTGATACAATAAAGACGTTGTCAGTAGTAAGCAAACTTACTTGCAAATCTTCATACATTTCCAGTACGTTTTGCTTCAACTGATTCCTCGCCATGCGTTCTTGCTGCCTATGTTCCAGAACCAGTTCTCGAAAATGTCTAAAAGTATTTATTTCCTCTGTTTTACGCATCTCTTGCTGTTGGATAATGGACTCATTTTTTATGATAGGCACGGCCTGTGTTTTTCTGAAGGTAAAAAGAGATATCTACCAATATTGTTTTTCGAAAGCATTTTAATTTTTGTGCAGCCTCAAGATCTAGGTATATTCCACCTGAACAGGAAACACTTCAATTATAAACCCAGTGAAGGCACCACGGGTTGCTAACTGTAGAAGCACCAACAGCAGCCAAGTTAAATACTTAAAATAATTAACAGTCAGAAGTTAAGATGACTGACAGAGTAGCCTACCCGTCCAGAGTCACCTTGTAGGGGAGATGGAAAGCATAAAAAATTTAATAAATAAATAAGAATAAAATAACTAACAGTGCTTTGGTCTGGCTATATAAGATGTAGTGCCACTTACTTAATATAGGGCGCAAGGTCTATAGGAGCCCATTCCTTCCGCTGAACAGCTAACCCTGTTTCAGTGACTGGAGGAAATACTTCAGAAAGAGGAGAAACATTTTCTGTCAAGATAACAACTGAATTAGCTTGCAGCAGATATACATTCTGTTTTCTAATACAGAATATTTAAAACCACTGGTACTTTACAGGAAGAACTCTTCAAATTTCACCAAAATGTTATCAGCAAATTACATTGGCATTATAGTGGTGTAGGCTTTCGTGGCTTTCGTGGATTTAGTGACTGTGGTCTGATTTCCTGACACTTTGCCAGCAATTGTGGCTCATATCTTCAGAGGAAAAGCGGTCTGCTATGTTATGCAGACCGACAGGCAGCTGAGCAGAGACTGACTGGGTTCCTGCCTTAATAGCCAGTATGTTGATATTGTTATATGACAATTTTGATCTAGAAATAGAAGTACGTAGCAGTGAGTTTAATTGCACAGTGGCATACTAAATTGAATTTGCTGTGATTGCGATGAACTCCTTGATTAACTTTGAGTTCTCTTCCTTGTTTCTGAATAGATTATTCTCATTATCAAAACTGACAGACTTCTGCTATTTGATTGGCAGTGCATCTGTGTTTGCAAGCCAACTCTGTACATATGAGATCACAGAGGAAGTGACCTAAGCTATTTCTTTGTAAAATGTTGAGTCACAAATGTAGTGTGGCACCTCAGAACACTAGGAAGAGGAAACAGGCCAATACACAATATCTTTTAATATAATGGTATCCACACAACGTTAAGAAAAAATGTCTGACAATATAAGTCACACAATCAGTACAATCTATGAAAGGCATAACATTCCCAGTCTTCAAAAACATCTCAGGAACAACCAGTTGACTATTACAATAACATGACATCACTGTAGTACTCAAACCAACACTTGTCCTTTACAATATTTTAAGCAAATAAAAATCCCAGAAGCTAAAGAAATAAAAACAGAGGCCATCTACAATATACAGTGCAAGAACTGTAATGACTACGAGGTAGAGCAGACAGGCAGAAGACTAGGACAGCACATCCACAAACACCACTTAGCTGATAGAAGGTAAAATGAAAACTTAATTTCACAATACGTGGAAAGATTCAACAGTAGTTTTAATTGGGAAACTATTAGCTTCTTAGAACAAGCCATTTTTTTTAAAAAAAGGCTAGGGAATTCCTGGACATTTAGACAAATCAGCCATCAATAGTCACATAGAGATAACCACATTTATGAACTGTTCAAAAGAGGCAATAAAACTCTTAGAAAGGAAACAAGAACACTAGAACACAATCTCTCCAGCAGCTAACACACCAAATACACAATCAGGCAGAAAATAATACTGTAATCAAGGAACCACTAAGGAGAAAACTATACCGCTACCAAAACTGGCAGGGCAAGCTACTGTACATAAACAGGCAGCAAACCTCACATTCACTTGAACTGCTAATATTACCTCGTGAATAACGAAATGTCTGCATGCAACCAACTAAGTTCAGAGAGTACCAGGAACTCCTCAGTTCAACCCTATGCTACAGACATTCTCGTCTACTTTCTTAAATATGTCAAGTCCCAGGGCAATCCAGAAAATGTAGTTGGCAGGTAGTTATAGAGAATGACACATTATGGAACATGAGTTACTGTAGCATATATGAAACCTTATACTGCTATGACCCTGCAGAGCTTAATATCTAAAAAAAAGTTTTCCCATTTCTTTGTATGTTGAGCACATTGTTGCTTTTTTCACCTCTCTGCCAATAATTGACAGAAAAAAAAATCAGCTGAACATTAATTTTGCCCATTTCCACAAATAATAAGTGCAAATATTGATTTCCTCATGCCACTTCTAGAACATAGGATAGTTGGAAGGGACTTTGGAAAATGGAGGTGTTCTAGTCCAGCCCCCTGCTCAAGCAGGAGACCCTACACCATTTCAGACCAATGGCTGTCCGGTCTCTTTTTGAAAACCTCCAGTGACGAAGCACTCATAACTTCTGAAGGCAAGCTATTCCATTGGTTGACTGGTCTCACTGTTAGGAATGTTCTCCTTACTTCTAGATTGATTCTCTCCCTGGTTAGTTTCCATCCATTGTTTCTTATCTTTCTATTCCGTAGTTGAATGACATGCAACATTCTCCTTTCTATGATTTTGACATCTCCATGACAAAGCTTTTCTTTCATGAATGCTTGATCTCACGTTTGTATTGCCCATGCATACCTGTTTCCCTTGAACCTGCAGCATTCTCAGCCTCAGCTTCCATCAGGCTTTTTTTAATGCACTCATTAATATAATGTACACGTTCTTGAGCAGCCTGGGAAACAGAGAGTTGTTGCAGAAAATTAGAAGAACAAACCTGCATGTTTTGTTACCTACCAAGCCATTTGGACACAGAAACATTTTCATATTTACAGAATATACATTGAACAATAAATTAATTTTATAGATGGAGAGGCCTAAAACACCTAATGTAGTCGTAAGTATCAGTATATCCTTGCTTTGGGAGCTTCTACAATCTACTTGGATATAAAATATAAAACATTAATACAAATCTAATAAGAACTTTATAAAATTTGTCAAATAGTTTTTTCTCCAAATATGTTTTTATACAATACTGACAAAGTTATCTGCGTGATTCCAATAGCCAGTCCATTGGCATATAAAAAGGAACTGGTGATGTGTATAGCTATGAAACATAAAATACAACACAGTAGAGCTGCAGTTGGTGATTTTTTTATTAACAGAAATATACCTTCATTTCCCATGTCAAACGGGCCTTAAGCAATAAGAAATGGTTTGAAAATGGGCAGTTTGATACAGTGTTTTAAATTCTGTGCCCTAGGATTGATAGGAGTAAGCACGAATTTGCCTTTCAGATTAGGGATGTGCAGCATCTACAACTAATTTATTGATTACAAGAAAGCCTTTGATTATGATCATGACAAGTTGTGGCAAGTCCTTTAAGATCTGGGAATGCCAACACAACTAGTCAACTTGGTGCAGTTGCTATACACTAGTCAGGAAATTACTCTGCGGATACCATATGGAGACACTGACTGGTACAATTTAGAGAAAGGAGGACAGCAAAGTTTCATTCTTTCATCTTTTTTATACAATATGCATGTCAAAGAGATTACGAGAAGCTGGAACTTGAAGAATCAAAAATTGGAATAAAGATTACCAGAAGGAACATCAGCAGTCTTTGAGAAGCACAATTCTCCTCTCAGAAACCAATGAAGGCCTGAAGCATCTGATCAAAAGGATTGAAAATGAAAGCAAGAAATTTGGCCTCTTCTTGAACACCAAAGGCCAAGCTCATGACCATTGGGAGAAACGGAAATGTCAAAATAACGATTGGCGGTGAAGAGATCGAATGTGTTAAAAGAATTCACTTTCCCGCAAGAACAGGATGAGACAGGCGTACCATGAAAAACTAGACAGGAAGAAAATTGACTTGGAAAACGTGGAGAAAGCTGGTCTATAGAATAGCTGAGAATCAGATGCACCTGAACGGAGAGCAGTAGCAGCAGCAGCATTCTGGATCTGAAGACAAAAGATGCCTTGGAATATGAGGAGACATGTGTGGAGCATCTTTCTACAATTTCTTAAGCCAAATGGGATCTTTTCCTGGATTTGCATTACAAACATTATCCTAAGAAAAGATGCAGCTGTTTTAAGGAATTGCAGACTGGTGCTATGTCAATCCCTCCAAAGTACTTTTCTCTTTTGAAAATTAAGTACCGCACAGCCTTATTTCAGATAAAATGAAATCCAATCACCTCTCACTTTAAAATAGCTAAGGGCTCAGAAAGGCTGAGGGATGAATGACCTATAACACTTGCATATGAACTTGTGACGACAGGACCAACAACAATGTTGTATTAGTTAATGTGCTCTGTCACTAGGCACGAAACTCCTACATGTTTCATCTTAAAAATTCAATGACAGTTCTTCAAACTGATCGATAAAAGGCAGGGAACAGAAATAAAATGTTAAGGTCAATCACTAAGCAGGAATGAAGAATTAAAATCAGAGAATGGGATGGGATGGGATAAAACATGTCTCAATTAAAAAATAATTATCAAAATATAATATAGTTGAGGGATCTATAATCCAGCTGTTTAGGAAAACAAAACAAAAGTTCAAGTCAGACAGAGATGAAGAAGGCCTAATATATGGTCCAATTCTGACAATGTGTTCTGGTTCTTCTCTGAAATGTGATCTAATACCAACTATTACATCAAATTATATAATAAGATGGTGAGAAGAAAACGAAGGATTTATTCTAGAGATTCTGTCAGAGGACCAGTTTCCATTCTACTTGATCAATATGAGAATGTTATAAAAGTAAGAAAGGAAACACTATTTTTTTCTTTTGTGTTGTGTCATTTAGATTATAAACGTATGAGCTGGGACTGATTTATTACTGATCTCATTACTGTGCAACTTCTCTGGCAGACTTTTCCCTCTGAAACACAATAAAAACCACATAACAAAATGTTTCATGTGGTCTCAGTATATCTAGCTTTCCAGCATCATGAAATTTGCTGGGGAGGAAAAGCAAACACTGGTTTCAGCTGCATAGGTTATATTGGGAGAGTGCTAATGTATTATTTGCTAAATATCTAATTGCTTGTATTTCAGGTGTAGATAAGGCTGCCTATATTTTACATGACTTTTACTTTCTCGTGCTTCCTCTGTATTTGCTAATTTGAATTTTAACTATGAATTGGGAGTATTAAAACCAAGGAGTATATTAAAACACAATTTGCATAGTTAAAAGTGTACAAAAAGTTGTAGCGTTGGTATAGAATGAAACAACAAAGAATCATCAGTGACAAGAAAAATATGGCTTTGAAATAGATATGTGAACCACAAACTGGCATCACATCCAATCCAGGCTTCCCTTGCTAGTAGTCTTGCCAGCAATTATGAAGTCCTTGGTCCCAAGCCAACACATAAACTGAGATTTCAATCTGGCAGTCAATAAGACATCAAATTCTCCTTTGCCATGGTTGTTTTTCTAATTAGAAACTGATTATCCAGCCTTGTAGACTCTGGTTCCAGAGCATGGGAAGTTCCTTATAATGCTCCTTTAACTATATTGGCCTATGGCGGGTCCTTGGTGCTCTCTGAGCTTGGTTGTTTTCTTGCAGATGTTTTATTACCCAAAATAGGTAACATCATCAGTGCTGATGTTGTCTAGTTTGGATAATAAAATGTCTTCAAGAAAACAATCAAGCTGATGCAGAATGTGTTCAGAAAAAGACTGAAATTCACTCCACAACTGTTTTTACTGGGCATTACAGAAGACTGCACAGTGATAGAGACTAAGTTGATTTTAAATTGCGTAACGGCGGCCAGACTGCTGGTGGCGCAA
>JANHFL010001214.1:23199-49832 GCA_032468155.1 Oxyrhabdium leporinum | reverse complement strand
GGATGGGATGGGGGTTGGGCTTAAAACTGAAAAATTTTTATGTATAAAACTTTTTCAATAAAAAAAAAAAGAAAAGAAAACAATCAAGCTCAGAGATCACCAAGGACCTCTCATTTCAATCCTGAGCTATATTTTCCTTTATTGATATTGGCCTATATACAGTATGTGCAATTGTAGCAGTTTTCAAGATATTAATCTATTAGGATTTGGTTTACATTAGTAGCATGTGGCCAGAAATAACACAGCTAAGGTTTTAGGCTGAGTTAGTTTAATTATTATTTACTTTGCAACTGAAAATATGAGTCATTGAATGAAAGCAAACGCATAGATGAATGATTCATGTCACAACATTCAGCTGCTATGTTTGAAATGACAGCACCAGAAACAAAAATATCAATATTTTTGCCTTTAGATTATGCAATTCAAGAGTTGTTTAACTGCTAGCAGTTGAGTAATAAAAACAACTTCGGGTACATTAAACCAATACACACAATAAAGCAGTTTTTAAAGCAATTGGGAATGAGAACAGATGACTAACTCTCAGCAGAAAACTATAAGAAGATCTCATTTGTAATTTGAGTATTATATTGCATCTGTAATGAGTTTGATGCTTGGCATAGAATGTTCTCATAAGAAGAGCTTTTCTGGAGTGGACCTACAATCCACCTGTAGAATGTTCTACCTTCTGTGAGTGCATGGAAATGATCACATTTAACAAAGGACATTTTTTGTAGATTTAATACACATTGCTAGTGAGAATAGCATCATAGCAGGTGACAGAACTAGATGACCTTCACTGATCTTGAAACAGTTAAGCAGGGTGAGATCTATTCAATACTTAAATGGAAGATCACTAGGAAATCCTAAAGTGATAGACTTTGCTGGGAAATATATATTTAAAAAATCCTGGAAGAAGGCAGGGACAAATCACTTTCATACTGATGCCAAACACTGACATGTCTAATAGCCACTATGTACTGATTTCAGGTGGAAGCAGACTTATGGATAACAGCTCAATATTTCAGATTAAAGTGGGTTTGAAGTAAACCATGGAATACAGCCTAATAGTGATGAAGGGAGAAAATGATGATATAATTAATAGGCTAAACGTACTCTTGGAGTAAGAACTATAAATCTAAATTAATGAGCAACCACATCAGATCTTGACATGAACATAAACTTTTAAGTAGCAAGAGGTTTATCTTTTGCATAGCACAATCTAATGTCTGTTAACTCAGACATTCCCTAATGAATTCAATGGGATCCTTAAACTTAATACTGAATTTAAAATATTTTGCAATTTATGGAAAAATATTTCGCATTTTATTATTTTTGTGATGAAATGGATTCCTGATTCAGCAATAAAATAGGGGAAAGTTAATATTTCAGTCTCATGCACAAAGAAAAAGGTAAACAACTATACTGTTGCCAAGAAAACTGTATAGATGTGTCTATGAAATCACCAGACAATCAGATCAACATGAGCACATTAAAAAAAAAGCATGCAAATAACTCAGGTATATTTCTTGTTGAAATTAGCAAGCATTATTTCAGATTTAAATGTTCTTAAGTTTTAATTTTTAGGTTTCTAATTTTATGTTGCTGTGCAGTTAGTCCTCAACTTACAACAGTTCACTTAGTGACGATTCAAAGTTAAAATGGCACTGAAAAAAACTGTATGACTGTTTTTCACTCTTACTATATATCCTTTGCAGCATTCCTTTGGTTACATGATCAAAATTTAAATGCTTGGCAACTGGTTAATATTTATGTCCTCTTGCAATGTCCCAAAGTCATGTGACTAGCTTTTGTGACCTTCTGACAAGCAAAGTCAATGGGGAAGCCAGATTCACTTAACGTTTCTAACTTAACATCTGCAATGATTCACTTAACAACTGTGGCAAGAAAGGTCGTAAAATAAAGCAAAACTCACTTAACAAATATTTCACCTAGTAACACAAATTTTGGGCTCAGTTGTTATAGGAAATTAAAGACTACCTGTATTACTATAAGGTAAGAACAACTGTCTCCAAGTTGTATATAAATATTTGTTTTCAATCATCTCTACTGATCATTACAGCTGTCAAGATCAGCCTACGGTGTCTTCCTAACTCAAAAGCCTGTAGTGGAATTTAGGAATTTCTTTATTTGAAATTTAGTTTTTATTACAGCAATCAGCACCAATGGAGTTCAAAGATAGAAAAATGAGGTATATCCATTATTTCCCTAATCTTAAGTCTTCTGTGCATTTCCTGTATTTGGCACTGATAAATCACTCTTTCAGGTAGGAATTGCTGTGCCTCAGTAGTTTTCATGTCATATATTGAATAAAAGCATGACCCTGTTACCTTGATAGCTCTCCCTGGTTCCGCAGCCTCCCAAGCTTGCTTCATAGCCTTGATCTCATCTGCTCTCTCAGTATCTTTCTTCAGATCAACTGCATCCGTCTCATTTTGCTCAACAACAAGGCGTAAAATCCAGAAGGGTTTGTTGGGATCAGACTGCTGGAAAAGAAGCACACAGAGCAGATGCAGACAGACGTAAGTGGCTCTGTATCCACTGACTTTCAAATTCAAAATGTCTCCCAGAGAACTATTGTGATAGAATTTTATTGATAAACATAGCTAGTCCTCAAGATACGACTCTAATGAAGCCTGCCCATTAGGGTCGCAAAACAAAATGTCATAAAATGAATCAAAATCATTTTTATGACATTTTTTACCATGCTTGTTAAGCGAATCAACCAGGTTGTTAAATAATGAAGATAGGGCTTGTTGTCTGCTTCAGTTGTTAAGTGACCACTGCCATCAGCAAATGAACCAAGAAGCTAAAGAATTTGCAGGACTCCCCAGGTGAAGCGCCTCCGGAGGGAAAGCTACTGCCCACCCATCAGTTGTTGTAGAAAGGCCAGGTGGCTCTCTGCCTCTGAAGGCATGCAACATTTCCAGGCAGGTGCCTGGATTTAAATTGGGGTGGGGGAATTAATTTGCAAGGGTCTAGTGGAGCCTCTGGAGGGAACCACCGCTGCCCGCCCATCAGCTGTTCTACAACCAACCTATAGTAGGTTAACCAGGTTAAAATACAACCTGGAGGAATTCATATATTAGATGCAATTTAATGGGAAGAAGAAAAAATTTGTAACCAGAAGTTAACCAGCAGCAAGATGGATGGACTGAAGCTACAGTGGCGACGAGGCACTGTTGGAACATGTGAAGGTTGAAAATCTTTCTATGTCATCTCTGAGAATCAACACCAACCTTTCACCCATCTCACAAAACATGACTCTCATCAATGTTCAGTTTAAAAAAATCTAAGCTATGCAATCTGAATCTTAAAAATGTATTTTTCAGTTTCTTATATGGATCATCAATGTGAACTTGAAAAAAAGGGTGCAGGTAGTCCTCACTTAACAATCCTAATTAGGATTGGCAAGTCTACTGCTAAATGACTGAAGCAGTCATTAAGAGAAACATCATGTGTCTGCCCTACTTAACAATAGTCCCAGTTGCAGTTGTTAAATGAATCACTGATGGTCCTTAAGCAAATCATCATGTGATCATAACTTGAGACATGCTGGTTTCCTCATTGACTTTTGCTTTTTGGAAACTAGCTAGGTAGGTTGAAAATAGTATTCATGTGACTGTGTGATGCTACAACTATCATAAATATATGACAAATGTCAAGCACCAGAATCAGGATCACTTGACAATGAGGACACTATGGTGGTGGTAAGCGCAAGGACCGATTGTAAGTCACTTTTTTCAGCACTACCATAACTTCTAACAGTTGCTAAATGAGAACTACCTGTAATATCTTGCCCCCCAAGTCCCATGCATGGGCAACTGTGACTAGAATAAGGTAGTTATTCACAAAAATGTAATATTATCAAACCAGGCACCATTCTTGATGTTAAGATAGATATCTCAAGATAGCAATATATCAGGGCTCAACTATGACCATTTTAGCCAATGTTATTAGGGGTTGGGTATGAGTGGGGTAAAAAACACAAAAGAAAAATTTGTGCCTTCTCCTCTAACTGTAATATGGGAAAGACAGGAGTGAGCTAATAAGCAAACCCTGAGAAAACTACACTGTTACTTTGGACATTTAGATTTTACAGTAATTTATTCTTACCTGTGACTCTGGTCTAACAGCAGAAGCTGGTTTTTCTTTAGGTGCC
The DNA here is from genome assembly GCA_032468155.1 of Oxyrhabdium leporinum. Lineage (NCBI taxonomy): Eukaryota > Metazoa > Chordata > Lepidosauria > Squamata > Cyclocoridae > Oxyrhabdium > Oxyrhabdium leporinum. The sequence continues at coordinate 45,652 of JANHFL010001214.1, read as the reverse complement.
TTTTCTGTTTTGTCAGTTGTTTTTTCCTTTGTTTTTCTAGTGGTTTTGGAAGAACCTGCAGACTTTTGACTTTCCAAATTGCTATGGATGTCTGGACTTAAGACAGATATATTCTCTTCATGTTTCTCAACAGGACGAGCTGCATATAATTTTATTCAAATGGCAATTTTAAACATTCATCATTTGAAACATTTGTGCCTGAATATCTTTTTTCATATCCATATTTGGCATGCCAAAAGCACACAGAGTTATAATCAACATTAAGTGAATGTTCTTTTCATGTAGTCTGACGTCCGGTCCCTTTCCACTCCCTTTCCACCCAATTTTCAAGAGCAGACGGGGGAGATGTTTAGGGTGGCACAGAGAGAGTTGAAGCAGAAGCAACTTTCTGGTAGATAGACAACTTTGGAATAGAGTTCCTATTTTGTGCTCTTATGCTGATGAGGTACCTATTCATATATGCAAAATGCAAATACATACATTCTATGCGCCATCCACAGAATTAACAATAAGAAGTCCACAAAGCTAACACAAAAGTGGCAATATTCCATTCAAAATTTGTTTCTCTTTAATTAATAAAACTGAGTGGGCTCAGGGACTCTTGGCTTAAATATCCAGAAAAGGAGGCTAAAATATATCTCATAGTTGAGAATAATTATGAAGACTTATTTCCCTTTTAGCTTTTGGTGTATCTAGATCTTTTAGTTTTATGGAATCTGCTGGACACAACTGAAGCAAAGTAGGGAACTCTTTGAAATGTCTTTCTGGCCTATCCCCTTTTATAAAACTGGGGGAAAACGAGTTGAGCATTTGGTCCAGCACTAGTTTGAAAGGAGATGATCATTAATAGAAATGTAGGCATATCCAAAGACTGACAACTGAAAACATAAATAATTTCTACACATATTATTTTATCAAACAATTTTCCATGATGATTGAGGCACTTAAAATGATTTTCCCTATGTATGGAAGTGAACTTCTTGATGTTCAGTCAAGCTAAAGTTTGAGAAAGATGGAAATCTGCTCCATTTTGAATCTTTTTTTCATCAACTGTTCACTCTCCATCCAAATTGTTCATTAATGAGTGGGATAGTTCCCCACTTTGACTTTACTTTGTTCTTTTGCATTAAGCAACATTGACAATATTTCTTGTTGATGTATTTTCCCTTAAAAGTATTCCTTTCTAAATGTGTTGTATCTCAAATGGACATTTATTGTTTGTTCAAGAATTTAGAAGACAATAGAGCTAGAAGGGACCTTGGAGGTCTTCTAGTCCAGCCCCCTGCTCAAGCAGTAGATCCTATACCATTTCAAACAGGTGGCTGTTCAGTCTCTTCTTAAAAACCTCCAGTGATAAAGCACCCACGATTTCTGAAGGCAAATCGTTCCTCTGGTTAATTGTTCTCACCGTTAGAAAGTTTCTCCTTAATTCCAGGTTGCTTCTCCTCTTTTTTTTCTGTTTAACATTTTTATTGAGTTATAAAATATTTTAAAATACAAAAGTAAATAGAAAAGCAGTAGGGGAGAAAAGGGGGAAGAGAAGTGAGGAAAGATAAGGAAAAAAAAGAAAAGCATTGGCTTCCGACTCTCTCTGTTACAGTAAAATAAGGCATTAACATCAAATCACAGGTTTTTACTTTTTCATAATAATATGAACAAGCCATTTCTGTAAAAATCTATCAATCTACTCTGTAAAACCCAAAATCAAACTTTTGTTCTTTTCCACATCGAGCACGAAGTTCAGAAGTGGTCTCCATGTGGAAACAAAAGTGCTTATGTTCTTTTCTTTAATCAAAGTAGTCAGTTTTGCCATTTCAGCCAACTCCATCAACTTCTGCAACCATTCATCCATAGTAGGAATCAAAGTGTCCTTCCATTTTTGTGCATACAATAGTCTTGCTGTTGTCAACATATATAATAACAAGCTCCATTTTTTTTCTCCAGTTCTTTCTCCATTAGGCCCAAAAGGAAAAGTTCTGGTTTCCTTTTTATCTCCATTTTCAAAATTTTCTGTATTAAAATATGAATCATATTTTTTTTTCTTTATCAGATGTCCACCATAGATGATAAGAAGTCCCTTCTTTACTTTTACACTTCCAACATTCATTTGACGTACCTTTATACATCTTAGATAACTTTGCTTCTCCTCTTGATTAACTTCTATCTATTGTTTCTTGTCCTGCCCTCTGGTGCTTTGGAGAATAATTTGACCTCCTCAAATATTGGAATACTGCTATCCTTCTTTTCTCTAGACTAGCCAAACCCAAATCCTGCAATCATTCTTCATATGTTTTAGTCTCCAGGCCTTTGATCATCTTAGTTGCTCTTCTCTGAACTTTTTCCAACATCTTTTTTGTAGTGTGGTGACCAAAATTGGTTGCAGTATTCCAGGTATGGAAATTATTTTGCTCATAAGACTGCGCTGCAAGTACACAAGCTAACGGATAACCTTATTCTACCCATATCAAGAAAACACAGATGAAACATGGTGGTAAAAAAAATGCAAAGTCATCCTCATACTCTTTATGAAGAAGCTAGGGTGGGAGGGGAAGCAAGGGTGAAAACAGGAAGGAAGCTTTCCTTTTATAAATCCTGAAAATATCATTGACGTTTTAAACATCATTTTTGGATTCTACTGTGATGATATTAATGGGTTTGTTCCACACTCTTTTCCTGTTCAGATTCTACATTTGTAAATGATTTTTTATTTCATCAAAGAAACTCAAACTGGATGAAATTTAGTTCTGAAGGATTATCTCAATCTATACACCAAGAGGAGGAGGAATTCTCAGTCATTCTTATTCTTTTTCCAATCGTTTTATTTCGTTAAGAGTGTAATTTCCTACTATCTATATATATTTATCCATCCAGAAGAATGGTTAAAATACCTACGTAAGTTCAGCTTGTAGAAAAAACAGAGTGGGGACATGACAGCTATCTTCAATTATATGAAGGATTGTCACACTGTAGAGAATGTTTCTTAACCTTGGCAACCTTGGACTTCAATTCCTACCTAGAATTTCTCAGTCCGCACACTGGAAGCCCACACATTCTAAAGTTGCTATGGTTGAGGAACACTGCTGCCAGAGGAGTTGGACTCTTGTTTCAGAGAGAAAAATGACTACTGGAGGATTTTAAGACGAGATTGGACAACCATGATATAGAGTTTCCTACCTAAGTAGGGGGGTTGAACTAAAAGACCTCCAAGGTCTCTTTCAACTCTGTTATTCTGTTAATGAGATCAAACTTCAAGGATATAGATACAGATTAGATATTAGAAGAACTTCTTGACAATAAGAGCTGTCAAATAGTGGAACTGACTGGACTGATTGAATTCATACTGCATGGAGTGGTTTCTTTCCCTTCACTGGAAGTTTGCAAATAGAGCTGGATACTCATCTATTGGGAATGGTTTCATTATGTCTTGTTTTCTCTACCTTTTTCTGGCATTGGAGGGCAATATTTTAAACTAAAATTATGTCTTCTCCTCAGCATTCATTTCCCAGCATAAATACATACGTTTTCTACTGGAATTAAACCAGGAGACAAGTTCTAAAATTTATACATTTTCTTCATTAATTTAAAAAAATGATCTACAGGTTCTGCTCTAGCTGGTTAAACTAGACAATAATAATTTACTGCAGATGGCACTGTTGCCTTATATTCTGAAATAAGAAATGTTATGATTTGAAGCAGGCATTTTATATTAATGCATAATGTTCTGGAAATTACCAGTAAAGTACATTTGGGTAGACATAACAGAATTTGTCAGTTTTAGTTTCAAACACATTCTAATTTTCCTGACAGTTTGTTTCAGTTCTGTTCTATATTATTTTAAGTATTTTGCAACAAAATTAAACTGTATACATGAAAAGACATATGCACATCACTTTCAATACATATATTCCCAACTGTGCATACTTTCTAAAATCTGGCTTCATTATAATGTATGTTTGTGTACATTTATCTTCAATTTTCTAGTTTACCTGCTTATAACATGCACATGTTAAAATTGTATGACTTGGTCTTTTTCTTCTAAACTTATTCACTCTTCATATATTCACCTTGTGATCTCAACATCATTCATTCTGCCTTAAAAATCACTTCAATGTATTTATGCTGATCACTCACATTTGTATTCAATCCATGTTAATTCAGCACTCATTAATTTCCTATCTTTTTTTGTTTTCATCATACACATTTAGATATCCAATTCTTGTTGCACTAAATTTATTTTTGTTTCTCCTAAGATAATTCTTTTGTATAATACACACAGAACTGCTGGAAGTCTATTGTTTATCCCTCTTCATCGATTTTGAAAAAAATGCTTCCACAAAATAGCCATTTTTGGTGCTGTATTTGGTTTATTCTATGCAATATATCCTTTTCTCTATGTTTTGTAGAAAATATTTCTCTTCTTTTTTGTAGCAACTATTTTCTTGTTTGCATTTCCCCACAAACCACAGCCTCTTTCATTTCATCAAGCCTCTTTTTTCATAGTTGCCATTGGCATAATTTATTTCATACTAAGCCAAGCAGCTTATGTACCCTCTTTTCTTCTGTCTATTTAAGATTTCTTTTGTTGAGAAAGTAATTTATATTTTAGTATGATTTTTGTGCAGGACTGATGTTTTTACTCCTTTACTTTTCTTCCATGTCTATTTTCCTTGCAGTTCCACACTTAACACTATCATAAGCTGACCCACATACATTTACAGAATCTGGTTATTCCAAGAATGGATGCTTTAATTTTGCTCCCTCATTTAAGAGGTGAATGAGGTGGGACAGTATTTTTTCAGGAGTTCCATCACTTTGGAGCATTTGATTTATATTATGACTGGATATAGAATATCATTCAAAGTCATTTGAAGTGGTTTATTCCTTTTATTGTTATTTATGGTTAACTGTGTTTTTGTTACTCTTATGTAAAATACTAAGAGTCACACAGGAAGGTGGTGATGTATTGGAAATAAATGAATAAATAAAGTTTATTAAGAGTTAGTTTTAACATTATAACACTTCTAATCAAGACAGAATAAATACCTAACACGGTGACTTACCTTTGATTTCATTTTTTTCTAATTCTTTTAGTGCCTGAACAAATACAATTTGACTTTCAGTAAGTGGCCAACTATTATATAACACAGAAGCTTGTATAATATATTTGTGGGTCTGTAAAATTGAAAAACAATATATTACAATTTCGTATATAAAGTTATTGGTTTAAATCAATAATATCCTCCTTGACTGCCATTGTAGCTTCAGAAAATGGAAAGAAAGAAGAGCTACAATAAAATATTTGATGAATTCGACCACGGCAGTTATATAAAAACGTCACTATATGTCAGTGGTAACTTCTAGGTTCATTTAAATTTCATTTGAATTTGCTATTTAAGGTTAATACTATTTTTGGTAGTTCAACTGTATATCATCATAGTTCACTGTAAAACCTCTATGCTAAGATATAAGCAATGAGATATCTAGGCTATAACATAAAAATAAACAAAAAAAAATCCATGGTAATTGAACTATAAAATCTTAGCAAAAAGCTAAAATCAATAAGATTAAATCTCATAAAATTGTTAATTTAATAACCATACTAGAATCACACAAATCAATATCTTAATTACATAGAACTTAGCATTTTGTTAAGTTTAGTCTTTATTGCTTTTCAGATTAAACATTTTGATAATGCCCATAATATACATTCATACATTTGAATAATTTCAGAAAATAAACCACTTTTTTTTTGCAGATCATGTGGAAATGAAATCAGGTGTCACTAAAATAACCAAAAAAATTTAGCCATTTCTTGGGAAAAGAGAAAGAGCTTGGAAGGATCAAAATGGAGGAATAGTTGTAAAGCTGCATGCAAAACTCATGCATGGAAATTAGGGTCAGGTTTCAGGTTTCTTTGTAGCAAGGTTTTGCCATGCTTGTGAGAAAATCTCATGGCACCAAGTTTTACAAAATGCTGAGTCATCTGAAAACTTGGTGAAATGACACGTATGAAAATTTGGGATAGGATGTTTATTCCCCATGAAAGAATGTAAGTTTCTAAATATTCATTCATACTGTACATCTCACCTGTTGAAGCAAATTCTCATCAACGGTAAGAAGAGCGGGAATTTCTTCTTCTGTTGAAACCGAGCCTTCCTGTGATGCTTTAGCTGAAGACTTAACATTTTTCTGAGCTGTTAATGTACTCTTTTTCTTAGGGGCTGCAACTTCAGCTTCCTTTTTGGGTGTGCTTTGAACTACACCACCTTTACTTGCTGTTGCTGAGAAAGGAAGAATAACTTTAAAGGGATTCAAATAAGTATCATTTTAAAATAATATTGTATCATATATATTGTATAAACTTCCTTTTCTTACTGATCTGTTGGTTGATCCCTTTTATCATTTACTAACACGTGTCACAAACTTTCCCAAAAGCCTTATAAAATGTGGCCAAACATTAGCGAAGTATAGAAAAAATATTTTTGAAAGTTAAAATTCATTTAGTGTGAAAATATTTTAAAATCTTAACTTGGAATTTGAAAATATACACCAAAATCTATGAGGTGTAAAGATTCTACCAGTAGAAATAACTAGTTGTTTCTGATGGAGTCTGGACTATTAGATGCCAAAATAAAAAGAAACAATACAAAAATATGTAGACCATACAAATAACTCCATCTATATCCCAATTAAAAGATATAAACAAAAATCAAGGCACATCTTCCTTAGTAGTCAACATCTGATAAGCAACAAACAGCACCAGAAATAATCAAGGAAGAAACAATACTCAAATCAAGGAACCATCAAGAAAAACCTCCAAACCTCCATTACCCTATTCTGGTAATGAAACTGCAGAAAAACAACCAAGTTCAGAGAACAACAAAGTACCCATAATTAAGACTAATATTGCTAGCAATAACTCCATAATAAACTCTTAAAGACCTCCCAGAAGAACTAGATTTTTACCAGTTTCCAGAAGACCATGAAAATGAAGTTCATTCTCACCTCAGCAGGAGGCTGTTTCATAAGAAGCCCTCACAGAGAACAGATCCTTTTGCTGCACTTCCTGGTATTTGGAGATTCTTAGCAGATGCTCTTGGCCATCTTGATCAGGTGGCCAAACTCCATTTGGGAGAATTAACTTCTTAAATACTCAGACTCTGAACCATATAGGATTTTAAAGAAAGCAATTGAATTCTTCATTGTACTCAGCAACATACTAGTAACCATGCAAACTCCTGCAGCAATGATGTAATAATGTAGCACCACCAATGGCCAGTGAGCACATGAACTGTTGCATTTTGGATCAGAAGTTTCTGGTTGGTACTCAAAAGCATTCCCATGTAGTGTGAAATCTAGTTATCTAACTGGGAGATGGTAAGAGTACAAGCAACTATTCTCAATACATCATGTTCCAGCTAAGGCTGCAAATGGGGACCAGATTAAAGCCCACATGGCCATGATTTCCATCTGCTTTTCTGATAGAAATTCTGAGTCCATGACATATTTATTTATTCAATCTAGATTGCAAGCCTGTTCTCTCTGGGGATGAACAATTCAGTCAAGAGGCAAAGTTAGTCCTGGCTTTTAAATTGACAGCAGTCTTGTTTTGGTTGAGCCTTGCTTCTGTTTCTCCCCACTCAAATTCTGATAGCTCCCAGGCACTGAGTTGGAATTTCTAACATCTTGAACTGGGCCTGGGATGGGTGGAGTTACCCAGCGCATTGATGGTACCTCATCCTGAATCAGCAGAAATCTTCTCAACGTGATTTCATGTAGATGTTAAATACAATAGAAGGACTGAACTCTGAGGCAACCCTGTAACAGAGTGCCCAAAGGCTCAACCTCTCCTTGACCCTAACATCACTGATGAGGCCTGCCTGCCTGAGCAACACACTCTAAAACCAGTAGTCCAGAAGGATACCATAAGTACTGAAGATTGCAGGAGGCTTATATAATGGTATATAAGAATGACATTGGTAGACTGGAGAAAGAGCTGCAGCCTAGACAATAATCTGATAAACAAAGTTTGAGTCCAAAGGAAAAAGGGTGGTAAAAAAAGGGTGGCTGAAGCATCTGGCATCAGCACACAAATCAACCAAAGTTCTCCAAAACATCCTAAATAAACCAAAAGACCTGCAGCCCCAGAAGAATAAACAGGAGACATCTACAACATACAGTATAAGGACTATAACAGATACGATGCAGGACAAACAGGAAGAAGACTAGCAGAGCAGATCCATGAACACCAACTAGCAATCAGAAGATATGAAAGCTCTTTCATTTCCAACACATGACAGACTTTACCATAATTATAAGTTTAAATTATTATTGGGAAACTGTGGGCATCCTAGACCAAGCCAAGACTAAAAACACTAGAGAATTCCTGGTAACAGTAACAGTAAACAATAGCCTAATCCAGGAACCACAAGAACACTCTCACCAAAACTGTGAGGGTAAGCCTCTAGTATATTAAAAAGACACCAAATTCTAATCTCTTCTAGCACTGATGATGTTATTTAGTTGGCTAATTAAATATTTGCAAGAAAACAACCATGCTCAGAGAGCTCCAAGGATTCCACAATTCAACACTGAGCTACACATATTCTCTTCTATTGGTACTGATAGAAGTATTCCCCAACACCAGATCATATCTCATCTGCTCCAAGGTAAAAGTGAGATCTAATGTGTATGCATTGGGTTTGTACACAGGCTAATGCTAGAGAGAGATCATGGCTGATCCCAGAAAGTAGAGCTTAAAGGAAAGTAGTGCTAATATTATAAGTGATATCCACCTCTGGAATGATATCGAGCAGCTTGGGAGGGATATTCTCATGCGAACAGGAAGACAGTACAATAGTAGTCCTTCCCAGCATTAAATATTTTCTGTAATAATCCTCCAACCTTTTGTAATTGTCTTACTCCATCCTGTATGTTTCCAGATGTTACCCATTTGATCACAGATTTACTGCAGACAAATATGCCAGCGCACGGTCTCCAGCCCTCTGGGTATCTGGCTGTGGGGTTGGGAATTCATATATATTGTGCCACCACACATAAATAATGGCCTCCAACAATGATCTTGATGAAGTAAGTGACTTATATAAAGACAAGCATTCTCAAACAAGGGATTCCCTTCCCAAGGGAAATATATTTTCAATGATTCACTTTTTTAAAGAGTTGTGATTCACTGGTCTTTATTTATACTTCAAAATTAATTATTCTACTGGAACAAAGAAAGGCAAGTAAAACATGTTTGTTTGAAGAGATGCTTGAAAAAATGTACTGCTTCAATTACTTTGGAGTTATCAAACTATAAGTCAGAGAGATGCCAGCAATTCAGAGCCAGGATTATGTTTTCAAACAATTTCAGTAGCATTGCCCAAGAAGAATGGGAATGTTGTCAAAACAAGAATTCTTTTGGTTCTCATTTTGCTTATGCATGCCCATGGACTAGTTGTGGTATCACAAAGTTTGAGAATCTTTCAGATATATATTAAATGATTAAAATTGAATATATTCCTTTATTTATTGTAAATCCAAACCTCAAAGGTTGGGACGTGTCACACAAATTTATTTATAATTTTAGAGAATTGTAATATGGCAACACTCAAAAAACCCAGGATTCCTGGATTATAGTCATCATGGAGTTTCCCTTTCTCTACCACTCTTCAATTTTAATGCTTGATGACACAATATTATGGATTGAATTCTGTGAAAAGCTTGATTAATGGGAGTTGTTAGGATGCTCCAGCTAACTGAAAGGGGAAGAATATAGTTTTAGCTGTTTCGTTATGTATGGTGCAGATCTGCGGCTTTCAATGTTCAATAAAATCATCCATCTTTCTGGAGTTGATTTAGGGGTATATAAAAGATTGGAAAAAGAGGAGTCAAATATTTGGTGACTGTGACAGCGTCAGGCACTAACTTCCTATGTGAGACAAGCAGGTTACATGGCAAGTGCATTGCTACTACATATATATACATAAAAATACATTCAACATCGCCATCATCACAATCATCATTATCATTTAGCAAAAGCATAGAATACTGACACAGACTACTTAAAGGTCTTTCAGAAGATATGAAATGAAATGCAGGAATGATAACATGACCCTTCCCAGTAGAGCTCGCCATCTCTTCTTCAGAATCCAGAACTTGTAGTTTAATTATAGTATCCAATTTAGAAGTCTGTACCTGCACAGTAGCAATAAGTGGTATTGTAACTTTCACTAAATACCTAAAGGGGAAAAAAATCAAGATAGAAAATAAATAAATAAATAATAATGTCATATGTATTTCTCTTCAGCGAGTCAAATTCTATTTTATTTTTATTCAAGAAAACAGTTTTTAAGTCCTGTGAAAATAAGGTTTGATATGAAAATTATATAATATATATATATATATATGTGTGTGTGTGTGTGTGTGTGTGTGTGTAATTACTTGCTGCTACACAAATAAGTAGAACATCAGTTACATTATTGTAATGAAAATGGAGTTAACATTTAATATTTAAGTGTCTCAAAAGAAAGTGAAAGTTATTTCTTACACATTAGTAACACCACCTCAGTGAGAATGAACAACAGAATAAATAAGTACACTGAATAACTTTTCCCAATTTGATCCCCACATGATATTTTGTACTATGTCTCCAATAATACCCCCTCAACCCCCCCCCCCCAAACTAATTGTTGGGATATGAGACCCAATCCAACCTTCCCTAATCTGGTGGCCAATACCAAGGACACCAGATTACGGAAGGTTATCTTGAATAGTTTCTACCTAATAAGCTGTTCTCAAGGGAGTCTTAACAGATGTCCCACAGCTTCTAAGATCTTTGCAGAATTTTAATTCTTTTGCTTTGTTGGAGCTTTAGTTTTCTTATGTTACGTATGTTCTGTATATGTAGGGCGGAATTATGCTGGAAAAATCTGGCTGCTGATAGGGAATACAATTTTTGAATTATCTCCATAGAAAAGAAGTAAATAGTTTATGAGCCCATCACTCTTCTTTTTATTTACAGTGTGAACTTTACATTCACACCTGTAGAGTAATCTCAAGTAGATTAATTGATTCAGTTTCCTCTTGGCCATGAGACTACGGCATACTAATGTGCCTCCTTTTTCCTTTGTGCATTTATTCATTACATATTTATCTAGCCAATAACAAAAACTGGAACTGGAAAGCTATTCTTTTATTCATACTGTCTCTAATATTTCTAAATAAATATCTAGCAATATTAGATCATCTTTCTTAATCTTTAGTAGTTTAATATTATTCATTAGAAAAATATTGTAATGAAATGCACTGATCGTGGTGGAAAGAATTGCAAACTGAACTGAAGTAGTTTTTAGTCTAATTGTTAGTATTTATTACCTTTCGTTCCATTATTAATTGTAGTATCACCTGCATTTGACTATTATACCCCCCCCCACACACATAGAGAAAGGCTGTGTAAATTGCATGTTTTTCCAGGCTTGCACAATTGTTTTGTAAACTGCTCCTGAGCATCTCTACATGTGAAATACTCCTTTCAAGTACGTGCTTAGTCCTCTGATATTACATACTAAAAATAATTTCTGTGCATAAAATGTATACTACTACTACTAATCTTTTTCATATTTTACCTGAATATAATATGCTTATCATTTGGTAGATAATAGTCTTTAACTTCTTTAACAGCAAACATGTTGTTTACAGCTTCACGAGAGAGAAATGGAAGGGGAATGTAAGAACTTATGAGCCGAAGCCTTACTTTCCCAGCTGGCACAGGTGATTCACCAGTCTGAATTTCAGCCATGAAAGTATATCCCTTCTAAAATAAAAAGTTAATTAATTGAAATGTTTAAGATGATACTTAAAAATGAAAGCTTCCAAAAATTTGGAAGTTTTTCTAGCATAGACTATCAATGAATTTATTTTCAATTGATTCTTAAATTAAAATTTTAAATTAAAGATCAAAGCAGTTTTAGCCTAATCAATTTGTCATTACATATTGAATCAGTCTCTTTCAATATTGAATCTTCAGTTTGAATTGTATCACATGCTCTTTGTGTATATGTGTATGTGTGTGTGTGCTTGTGTATAGCAAAAAAAAGAATGAATGGCAGTAATATGAAGATTAGTATCAAAACGTTTATATATCTCACCTTGTTCTTTGTATAAAGATATGGTGCAACTCTGAGAAAGACTCGAGGAATTTCCTGTAATGTGTCATTGTCAACAACATGCAACACACAGGTTGGTACCGTTGAATAAACTTTTGGTACAATAATCATGTCTTCTGGAATGTGAAATACTTCCCTACAATAAAAAGAATTAAACATAACTAGGATTTCTTGAGTAAGTATTTCTAATTTGTTTGCATAGATATCCATAATGTTAAATTTTCACACTGAAATGCTGTAAAACTGTGCTACCAAGCCAATATTTACTTAAGTAAACATTTTGGTATATATAAGCTGCTAAGAATTGCCCTGCAGTTCTTTGGACAGTTGACATAGAAAATATACATTAGGTTGAGAAGTTTTGACGTAGCCTTTGAGTATAGCAATTTAAAAAGAAATTTGACTTTTAATTTTTTTTAAATTAATGTTCATTTCCCAGGTCAATGGGAAAAAATGAAAGTATTGCTTTACTTTTCAAATAAAAAAATACTGAGGAAGTCATATGATAAGTTTCTTTCCGTATCTCAGACTTAACTTGTTTATAATGAAATTTACTTTTTCATGTTTGTGATATGGAAAGCAGAAACTAAAAGAATAATTAACAGAAAAAGAGATATGCCTGAAAGGACACACTTTTAGTCATAAGGCAGCTTATTAATATATCTGAGATTAGGACAGAGGAACATATAATAGGAAACTTCAGTATGTGAATATTTGGGTCTCAGGCATATTAAGATAATTAACTGTAAAATACATTTCATTTCAGATTGCTGGTGGGTTATATCTAACTCAATAATAAACTCACCTGAAGACTACAAACCAAACATTTGATTGTTGATCCCCATAAGTTACAGTATAATCAGCAAAAGTTGTCTTAGTCCATTCATCTTCATAGCAACGATATTTTTCAACTGACTTACATTTACTTTTAAATATATCTCTGTAAAATATAGCACAAAATAATACCAGAATATTAACAGACAATGCTGAAACAATTATGTTACCTGTGCTATATAAGATGAACACAGGCCATGCAAACACACAACTTTAAATAGCAATGACTATTTTATTTATCTGTTTAAAACATTTATACAGCTACTCATCTTAAACCAAACTGTGGGTGGCTACCACATTATGAAAGAATGCTTTTCCCATGAAGGGACATGTGGGTTTGACAAATATGATATTGCAAGAGATATATTACCTCAAAAACATCAAAGAACATTGTTCGAAATTTGGCTCAATTACAGCCCACAACTTTTGAAGTGTTTCTTTGACTTTAGCATTGTCTTTTGTGCCTAAAATTACAAAAGGAAAAAAAAAACTATTACACAGTGTACGGTGAATATTTGTAGTACAGTGATAACTTGTATTATCCAAGTATTGTATAGATTTAAATTACTTTCTATCTAATTCTATAAATAAGATTCTAGGCTAGACTTTAAAATATCTGAATATTTTATCCATGCACATATGAATCAGACTGACTCTGCTTGTGTGACCTCACAATCTTGAGTGGTGGTGATCATGTTTTTCATGATCCTTTCTTGTATCCTCAAAGCTGTCTTTTTCAAGAGTTGGACAGAAAACAGACATGTGACTTCCTGAATAGTTTTCAAAGTACATTCACATACCAGTTCAACTTTTCAGAATGATCTTTTAATGGGAAAAATATTTGACAGAGATGAAGAGCTTCAAAAAAGAAATTAACATAATCCTATGCAACTAGAAGGAATGGTAGCAATAGGTAGGATCCAATCTACACTATTTAGACCAAGTATGAGTTTCTATTGTCAAACTAGTCACTTCAAATTGAAAGGTATGAAAATAATGATTTTGTTGGATAGTGAAGAAACGTAAGCTGTGTAATGAGGCACATTTAGTAATAAGGCAAAATTATTTTCTGTATTCAACTACATTTTCTGCCTAGATATTGGTTAAATAAATTCTCAGTTCTGAAAGCTGCTGACATTTTCCCCCCAGAAGATCAAGAAACAGTAGTAAGTTTACTTTTACATTTTTATTGTTAAGTTGGAATTATATCTTCTGACCGAGAAGTTCCTTTTCAGCAATTTCAGTATGTTCTTTTTGGGAGTCTTGGTAAAACATTTTTTTTAAAACTTATGATAATTCATGTATTTTATCTCTTTTTCTTGTTTTTTTTCAAGAATTTTGTACTAAACTGCAGTTTGAAAATGTGTTAATCTTAATTTTGCATTTTGATTTTTTTTATGTGACATATCGAGGTTTGTTAAAAAAAATCTGTTTTTCATTTTTTATGCGTGATGTATGAAAATGGATAGATAAAATAATCACTAGTCATTCCAAACTAATTAATAGGTGATTCAGGATAGTTTTAATATTAGTAATTAGAGTAATTAAGTAGCACTTATTATTTTCTGTTGTCTAACTAATAATTGGCCAGATGTTTTATAGAAATGTTTTAATCACATTTTTTAAATTTGGTGGTACATCAGAAAGTTATACCTGAAATTTTTGATATTTGGATCCTTATTAGCTGATTGTACTTGCAGTTTCAAGTAAACTGAGCTTTGACTAAAAATGTGCTACAAGTATATTTATGGGAATTAAATTTGGCAGATGTGTGGCGACTTCTGAATCTGTTTCCATGTGAATATACTTTTCTCTATTTCTCATAAGACTTCTTCCCAAGGGGATTATGTTTTAGTTTCTGTCTTTAGTTTAATGAATAATAAGCTGCTTAGATGCCTCTCTGACAAATCATGAAAGAATTAATAATAAATAATATTACATTTCTCCTGATAAATTTCACCTCATACATCCCATTAAAAACTCCCACTGTTTTAAAAATAGCGACTAGATTAATTTGGAGAATCCTGACCTGGTTTTCTGCTGTTCATCAATAGCCTGATATAGGTTCCTCTCCATATAGCTTGCAGTTTAACTGCAGCTTCCTCTTCTTCAGGAGTAGACTCTCTATTCTGCCAAACAAAAATATTTACGTCTGTTGCATCTGAAAATACATAAGTACATATATAATATACACATATCACAACAAAAATTAAATTCATAGAATTCATAAAACACAATGGGTGACTTGAAATGAAATGTTTTATGATGAAATATCCTTTTTCTTTTAAACAAAGGGTGTCAAACTTGCGGCCCACGGGCCGGATGCGTCACACGCTGGCCACGCCCACCCCAGTTTAGTGAAGGGAAAAAAAGTTGCGATACATCATGTGGCGACGTGATATCGTATGTTTGACAGCCGTGTTTTAAATTGTTCTGTGATCCTATTTGTAAAAACCTTGAGAGAGCCTTTTACCTGAAAAAACAGTTAAAAATAAATGACCATGTGACTTTTATAGTATTATGATGAGTTCTATGAATTAACAGTGAACTCTATTTTGTAAGCACTGATCTTTATGTATCCCAAATTATCTATTTATGCAAAAGAAAAAATATATGCATATTTAAGGATAAAATCCTAAACAGCGGAAACCTCACAAAGACTATAGAGGTATAATAAAAAAATGTGAACTCAATGCTCATATCAAAAGGGACAGAAAATAAAACAGTACCATATTATGACCGTATAAATGTGTAGCATGCCCATTGTCAGAATACTGAATGTAATTTCACAAGGATACTGGAAAATGACTGCAAAAAACTGAAACGGCCACATCATATGAGTATTTCCCTAATGAAGAAAAGCTTCAAAAGCTGAGTGTCATTTAATTTCATTCAAGACATGAGTATTAACTACAAGAAGATATTATTTTTAAAAAGTATAATTAATATACATGATTTACCAAAATTAGCAGTATTTAGGCTAGATGTATTTTAAATAAATTCACAGGAAAAAAATCAAAGAGTTTTGCAACTTTAGATAAACGAGGCATTGTTCTCTTTGTCTCTCAGGAATTAATTAAAACTGAAATTCAATTGAAGTTTCAAAACATATATGACTGAAAGTTTTTCAATGATCTTGTTAAGTACCTGCAAGTGTTTAGGGCCACTAGATCTTAATTGCAAAAATCCAAAAGACCACTAGAGAGAAAGAAGAGCTAAGAAAGATTCTTAATCTTTATTACCATTATTTGGTAGCATTGGTGTTGAAATGACTGCAGTTCCAAAATTAGGAAAAAAATATGAAGATCGTAATTTTAGATTTTACTTAAAAACTTGAAATCAGTTTATATATTCACAATATGTTTATGTTTTCAGTATTAGATGTCAGCTTTATATAATAGTAGGTAAGGCTATGTGAAATGAAGCCGTGCCCAACACATATTGAAGGCTATGTCCAAACTTCAAAATGCCACTTGACTGGCTTTCAATCATCAACAGCATACACAAAGAAGGAAATACAGTTAGCTGTACTCTTCATTCACTCTCACCATCTTGGCATGGTTTCTGGGCAAATTCTTCAGACTCACCAATGTCTTCTATTATCAAGGAATGATAAATGTCCAAAAAATTAAAAATAAACACTTTAAATTCTTCAAATGGGCTTAATAACAAAGACAATTTAATTAGCTATCTTATTTCAGATGTATGAGGGATAAAAATGGCATTTGCCATTTTAATGAAGGAATGGTGCTTAACAATGGTGCTTTTTGTTTGTCAATATTGGAATGGCTGGATTTAAAATATTCACTGATCTTCTCCCAAATTCTGTTATCAATAGAATATTTAAAGACAAATATTCCTGATAAATTCTTACAGACATTCTTATTTTACCTGAGGATGCAGTGTCTTCAACAGAAACATCACTGAGCTTAAAATCCAGTGTAAAACTTCTGTAAGCAAATTCATAATTGGAAGGAATATTCCCTAATATTTGTTTCATCAGATGCCAAAAAGCATTATTAAAAGCCTAAATATATAAAAATAAACAAAAGCAAATTATTTAAAATAAATACACTGTTCATATATATTTAATATATTATTTTATATCAACACTATATATATGATATATATATACACACGTTTTATATATATATATATATGTTTATATGTTTATATATATAACTAAGAAAAAACAAAGTCAAGAAAATAGATGAGTATTTATTTGGGAACTACTTTCATTACTATTATATAAATCGGTTATTTTTTTATTAGATGAGATTTGATTTGACATTATCCAGTTGTGTTCAGAAGTTATTGTAAAATATTTATTCATAGCATCAGATGTATTTATCTGATCATAATATATTGGTATAAAAAAATAAAATGCACACTATCTCAGAGATTTGTAAAAATTAAGTGGTGTTTTGGGAGCATATCTGGGATTAAGACAGCTATGGACCCTATAGATTCCCTGCTTGTAAAAAGTCTTGTTATCTGAGAAGCAACAGCTGCAAAATAATAATAATAATAATTATAGTAATAATTCTGTGGAATTATTGTGAATGGGATTCCAAGATCAGATCTACACCTCTGAAGACAGGATTACATCCTGTATAGAAAACATGATAAACTTGACTTAGATCCTCTTAGATGATTTGTAAGTGGTATCTGGGCTAGGCTTTTTGTCAGCATTGAAAAATGCCAAGGTTTTTCAAATTATTATGACTTAATAGCATATTTTGTTAAATATATTAATTAGATGACAGATCCTATTAAGAAACAATAACCAAAGAGCATATATAGGTAGTCCTGAACGTATGACCACAACTGAGCCCAAAATTTCTGTTGCCAAGTGAGAAAGTTAAGTGAATTTTGCCCCATTTTATAATCATTCTTGCCACAGTTGTAAAGTGTATGACAGGAGTTTTGAAGTTAGTAACACGGTTGTTAAGTGAATCTGGCTTCCCCATTGACTGTGCTTGTCAGAAGGTCGCAAAAGGGGATCACATGACCTCGGGACATTGCAACCATCATAAATATATATGTCAGTTGCCAAATCCAAATTTTAATCACTTGACCATGAGGATGCTGCAATGGTCGTATGAGGGGAAAACGGTCATAAGTCACTTTTTTCAGTGATGTTGTAACTTGGAACAGTCACTAAATGAACTATTGTAATTCTAGGACTACCTGTACAAGTTAGTCTTCTTCTGTTTTTGTTTTGTTTTTTTACCTTAGAATGTTCTCTTGCTATTCCTGTGCCATAAAGACCAGAAGGGCAATGTGTTAATTCCAAGGCTTTCATAGCTTTGGGAAGGTTTTCTGCATTCCCATAATTAATTGAAACATTTCCAATGGCTTTCATGATAGCAGCAGCTTGTTCCATAAAACGATAGCTTTCCTGGGGGAGGGAAAGAAATATTTTACCTGACAATAACTAAGAACTATTCAAAGTATATTCATATACCAAATGTATAAGTGGATGTAGTATATACTAATTTATAATGCTTATCAATACCTCTAATCAGTGACACCATCAAAGCAAACCATCAAAACCCACGTAGTGTAAGTGTCATCAGATCAGGACTCTGTGGATATGATGTGTTCTCTAATCTCATCAGGAAAAGGCTGCATGTCATGCCTAAAGTTGATTAATATAATCCTCCCATTGACTGCATTGACCTATGGTGACCCTAGGATGCAATGATACTAAAAGCCAGTATTTTCAAGCAAGCCCTGGCTGCTTTATTTTTCAAAGCCAAGTATAAAATAAAAATAGAGACTATAAATAAAACGAAATGAAAAAGGAAACAAAAAACCCACTATAAAGTAACTAATAGTCAATGAGAACACAAATCCAGTTACCATGGTAACAAATACCTTTTCAAGATATGGTAGAACTACATCCTCTTCACCAAATACACATGGGACCATACTACACAGATGGATATTGTGTCCTATGGGAGAGCTTGCAGTAAAAAGTAACACGTGGCGGCTATATTTAAAAAAGCAACACACAAAAGTAATTAAATTTTCCAAATATAACGTTCATAATTTATTTACACATAAGTGAATATAAAAATGTATGGATTGAAATAAACAATGCATGGAAGTCTGCATTTCATTTAACCTGCAAAAATATTGGTTAAGTTGCAAAGTACACATGCATAGCAATGTAGATATAATGCCTAATCCAAAAATCATTCTGGTAGTTTACCGCAGTAGCTAACATTGTGAGATGGATTCAAATCTTATGCACTACAGTTTAAGAAAGATGCTCTTTTCTTCTTCATCTCATTTTTAAAAATTTACAGTGTGATATTGTTGTATCTTACAAGGTTGTTTAACTATTCCCAGGTACTGTAGATTAGTGACTGAGACTGTAATTTAAAAGGATCAGTTTAATGGAACCCAATGGGAATTCTAATAATAGCTCAGAAAAGCAAAACAAATCAATTCCTGGTACAAATCTCAGTTCTTTCATCAATTTATAAGTTGGGCTAAGCAAAGTACTTCTTAATCACAGCACTTAACCAACCAACCAGGACTAGTATAACGGTTTATTGGAATTATTTACTGACTGATTTTGTATATCATCATATTTCTAGGCCCCAGCCACCCTCACTTAGCAAAAATGGAAAACTCCAAGTAGCTTTCTTTAAAATGTACATTCTAGGTCAACTGAATTTGGTTGGAGAAGGCAAGTACTAAAGTAATCTAGGAGCCAAGCCAACTAGTGTTTTATTAAATAAATCTTTCCATCTTTGTGCATGCAATAATCTTGCTACAGTTATCATGTACAAAACCAAGTTCCATAACATTTTTCCAACTGTTTGTCCATCAATCCCCGAAGAAAAACCTTTGGTCTCAATCGTATATTAATCTTTAATGTCCTCTGAATCAGTATTTGAATCCAGCATTTTCTAACTTTCTTACATGTCCACCAAACATGATAAATAGCTTTTCTTGCTAGTCATATTTCAAATATAAATTTGAAGTGCTTTTATACATTGTAGACAACTTCTCTAGTGACATATACCAATGATACATCCTTTTGTAAAAAGTCTCTTTACGATTATAACAAACTATAAATTTCAATCCTTTCATATTTTCTTATTGTTTCATCTGCATAATCAGTTTTAGTTCACTTTATCATACATTCTTTCACTTGTTCTGTTTCAAATTTCAATAAAAGTTTATACATTTTAGCAGTTACATATTTATCATTTGTGCACAAGTCTATTTCAAACTCAGTTTTATAATGTTCAAATCATTATTTTATCTTTTTAAGTCTTTCTAATAATTATGAATAAGAGAACCACTGGCAACTATATCTCTCCACCACCAATTCTTCTTTTGGCTTTACATCCGCCTTGACAAAAATTATTTCCAATCTATAAATGCTTTATCGCTAGGGGCCATAAGAGTGTTTTGGGATACATGATTTATATCTATATTTTCAATGTGGTATGTCTAACATAATGTTCTTTAAAATCCATGTTAACCTTGAGTTGTTGTACCACAAATATCCATGCCGTCCAAATCTTAGCTCATGTACTTCTCATTCCAAGAGACTTCTTTCCGAAAGGAATGCCATTCTTTCATCCAAATCAAACAGCAAGATGCAAAACATCGTTTCAAATCAGGTAAACCCAATCCTCCTCTTTCCTTTGCATGCTGTAACACTTTATATTTAACTAATGTTTTTACCCTGTCACACAAATTTAGATATATACTTCTGCCACTGTTTAAATGAAGCAT
The DNA here is from genome assembly GCA_032468155.1 of Oxyrhabdium leporinum. Classification (NCBI taxonomy): domain Eukaryota; kingdom Metazoa; phylum Chordata; class Lepidosauria; order Squamata; family Cyclocoridae; genus Oxyrhabdium; species Oxyrhabdium leporinum. Next base: position 24,890 of record JANHFL010001214.1, on the reverse strand, counting down.
CAGTTGTCAAAACAGGTATTGTTTGAAACAAAAATTTCATTCTAGGCAGGACATTCATTTCTATCACCGAAATTCTCCTCAGCAATGATGATGGTAGCTTCTCCCATCTTAAGATGTCTTTTTAAATTTAATTTCACATCTTAATAGTTATTTTGAAACAACAGACAATTCATATTATATTTTACCTTCTTCTCAAATCTTAGCACCGATTTTATTCATTAATTCTGTTTAATCTTGTATTTCCATATATTTTGTTAACATCTTCACCTTCTATTTATTAATCCTGAAATCTGCTTAATGCACCAAATTCTTTTTATTGGCAAAAGTCCTTAACATACAAGTTATTTTTTAATCTTTACTCCCACAATCTTAACATCTTGTCTTATATCTCTTTCATTATTTTAAGAACCAAAATAAGGGACTGGGCATCCTTTTCTTGCTCTTTTTATTTCACGGGATTTTGTTAAATCTTCATTAATAATTATTTCTACTTTCTGTGAAGTAGAAATTGATCTTGCCCATTTTATAAAGTTCTTGCCAAAATTCGTATCTTCCAGAAACTTTAGCAAAAAATCCCACTTCAAATTATCAAATGTCTTCTCTGCATTTAAAAAAACTAATGTAGATTATTTTTATTATATTGTTCCAAAATATCCAAAATTTTTAACATTCTAATGTCTTTTAAGTAAAAACTCACACTGATCCTCATGAATAAATTGTTGCAAAATTAGGTTAGCAAGATTCTTTAGCAAGAATCATTGAGAACAACTTGTAGTCATGATTTAGTAATGATACTGACTTCTTTTAAAGTCAAATTTTGTCCTTTTTTATATATTAATACTATATTGGCCTCTTTTGAACTCTCTGTCATCTTTTCTGCCTGTAAGATAGAGTTCATCATGCTTTATAAAGGTAATGAAAATTCATTCTCAAAACTTTTATAATAAGATCTAGATAATCCATCTGCTCCAGCCACTTCCTTAGTTTAATCCTTTTTATAGCTTCGGAAACTTCCCTTGTTACAGGTCCATTCATAATTTGTCTCTGCTTCTCTGAAATCTTTGGTAAATTTTGTTTCTTTAAATACTTATCTGTTTTCTCTAGACAGATATCATGTTGGGTTTGTGCACAGCCACCTCAGTTCCACTAAGCAGAGAATCACTCAATCATAATATGCCACTTCTTTCTCAGGATAGCTTTCGGATTTCTTTAGTCTATTGAAGCTCAAGTGTCTTCTACAATGTTTTATGGCATCTATGATTTATTGCTTGCTTAGGTAGATAAAAGGAAGAGCTTGATACCAGTTTCTCAGTTCTATTGTCTCTCATCTTGTTGCTTCTTGAGTTGGTGACAGTCTTCAGGAATCAGGTGTTTGCCTCTGCCAAATAGCTTTTTCCCCTGCATTCTCTTACTTTCTCTGCTTTCTCCTGGAGAGAGTCAACTGTCTTGCCTGGGAAGTTTTTATCTTCCCAGATGCATTTCTCCTCAACTGCATACACTTTCTCCACCAATGAGGAAATAACTTGCATTTGAGCAGATGTATTTTAGGTCTTCTTCAGTCAAGAAGATAAACATTGCATAAACTCTGCAGGTTACAATGAAGCTTCTCTCAGTATTTATATCGCTCTTAGCTTTTCTGCTTATTCCCTTAAATAAATTTTGATACATCCCCCCCCCCCCCCCGTTTTCTT
>JANHFL010001212.1:166939-183223 GCA_032468155.1 Oxyrhabdium leporinum | reverse complement strand
AGTGGTGAAAAAAATTAGATTTCACCACTGGCCGTCACCCTTCCCTTCTCAGGGTAGGAGAGGAGTGAGTGGGAAGGGAGGGTGAGGGGCGGGGCCAGCCAGTGGTGGGATCATCCGACAGGGAGCCGCACGTTGCCAACCCCCACTCTAAGACCAAGGTATGTTATATTTCAATACCAATGGAGGCATTTTAACAACAGGAGAGAGGCATGGCATGCAGTCAAAAAAACAAAGCTGGGAGCTTTTCATTAACAAATGTCACTGGCTGAGTAAAACACCACTACTCAGTTTTCATTTGACAAATACAATGGTATTGTACTCTGAGTTAGTTCAAAGCCTGAATATACGTGTTTTCTTTAAACCCTTGTGTATAATTCCCAGAGTCCTTCTGCAGTTGCCAATAAACTAAAAGTGTTAATGTGACAGATGGGGAAAGATATTAAATACAGGGGAAGTAATCATATTAACTATATTTAATGGAATACTATTAAATCAAATTTAGTTGGGTAAACTCTGTCCACTTTTGGGATTGCAGCCCTGGCAACCCAATGAAAGATAAAACTGATTGCTCAGTCCCGATATAGCCTTGTATTCAAAAAAGGATGTACACCACTGAATACAGGTTCCCTCTTTCACTTATAACTGAAACTAGACAACCTGTGCCCTGTTGGGTAATTGTTTCAGAGATATTTCCTTACCTAAGCAGAGAAATAGAATGATCAAGGATGGCAAAAAGGAAGTGGGAGTAGGAGCAACTTCTGACTTCCTGCCGGCTCCTCCATTAAAGTTTCCTTGTGGGAATCTGGCAGGGAGCATAGGAAATCTTCCCTTCCCCTCCCAGCAGGCAGGTAAGTGACTGCTGCTGGGTGGGGGAAGGAGCAAGGGATTGTGAGATTGGCTGGGAAACTGACACAAAATGTTAAAAATGAAGATCATATGACCTCAGTAGCAGCACAGCGGTACTGAAACAGCCACAACTTTCCCAAATTACATTCCCTTGGGAGTCACGGGTCCAGGATTTTGGATATACTCTGTACATTAGCCCATCTGAGGTATACTGATTCAAAAACTGTTGCCCTATGATGCACCATTTCACTCAATTAAAGGTCACGACAACAAGAGCTTTAGTAGTATATAGATAGCAGTCATATTAAAAATGAGGTGAATTTTGATAAAACAGGCATTTCCTCTTTCAATTTCATTTCAGCGTTAGAGAGTGACACTTATTTCTAAACTAAGGGTAATGGTGCCTCTTTTGTTCCCTGCTGCCAGTGCTTGGCACTCACTTCTCAAGCATAGACAGTAACTGGTCCGGATCAGGACTATCCTGGGTTTGGATCATCTGTTCATGGCTCAGCCGGATAATGTCACACAAAGATTGTGAAGCATTGGAATGTTGCTGGGAAGAGGGAACAAGAAAAAAGAAGCTTCATAAAGATCTGGAACAGCACCTCAACACATCCAAACTACTGCAAAGCAACTGTTTGTTTCAGTTTTCATCTACTGTTATCAGCCAGTAGAAAACAATTCAATGGCATGATGAACACTGCACACAACTTATATACAAACAAGTATTTCTATAGTTGTAATTGCTACTTACATTGTCATCTTTTGAAGGGTGGATCATCCCAATGAGCCTCTGCACAATTTTCTCCTCATTAAGCCACTTTGGATGATGTAAACAAAAGAATGGTAAGACGAAAGAAAGATGTCTCAGTTCTACCCCACTTATACATTGAAACTTATTCAGGGACAAATGCAGTTCCAATGATGCTTCACCCTTTCCCCAAAAGTCTATCACTGAGCTATGTTTACTGGTATAACACTAAAAAACCTCATAATACAATCTGAGCAGTGAAAAGGGTCAAAAGAAATGGAATACACATGTAAAAAATAATTATCAAGATTTCAGAAGATTCAAGTGGTAGTTATTTTAGATAAATAGGTTAATAGGTATTCACTGACTTCAAAGCTTTTATCCCTAATCCTTGATGGGCAGGAAATGGTTCTTGCTTGGCAAAGTTGCAGCAGAACACTGTGATACCTATAATAATCCATTTAAGTCTTTTAAATGGCTATTGCTCATAAGAAAGAAAACTAGGGCATGACAGAGTTATAATATGGTTTGGATTGACTAACACATCAGATCTTTTACTTAATTATTTACCTCCACAGAACAAGGAAATAATACCATTCCAAAACTGGTTATCACATTTCTAGACAAACTGACCAAACTAACAAAGGTGATATAGAAAACTATATTGCTTGCTCTTCCAAGAATGCCTACAAATGGATCCTTACATTGAATACATCTTGCCTGAGCTGTGATTGCTCCACACAGGTTAGGAGTCGCAGCAGGAGGTCCATGATGGCTGAGGTACCAATGTGATGTAGCAGCAGGTTGACAAAGTCATCCTTCTTACGTAAGAAGGCAACTATCTGGAAAAGAAACCATACAAATTAGGGTTGAGGGAAACGGGGGAAAAGCCATTCTGGAAACAGATGGCCCTACAAATTTCTATCCTCAATATCGTAATGAAATAATCAATTACCCCATCAGAGAAAGAAAGTATGTATTACGTACAGCCAAATCTATAATTGATTTGTTAACAATCCTGCACAGGAATGGGCCATACCGCATATCAGCCTAATCATGAAGTCCACATTTTTGCAGTCCTTGGGCAGTATAATGATTAGACCATGTAACTGTGATTAGGTATCCCAAGGTTCAAATTCCTACTCAGCCATGAAGTTCAAATGAGTCACCACTGTTTAACTTAGCATACATAAATATTACAAAGATAAATATATACTTCCTTAAAGGATGGGCAAATAAAGCAAATACCACAGCAGCTAGATTACAGAGAATCTCCATTTTGAACATTACCTTATTTTACAAGTTAGCCAATATTTGCTTTAAGAAACTTGCTCATTTGATAATAATCCAGTAATTATTCTCAATAAAAATATTTATTACTAACATGTACTATTTTTACATGATAATTAATGTTTTAGGATATTATCTTTTCATATAGGAGCTATATTTACACTACTGAAGATCCACTAAATAATTGGTTCAATAAATTCATGACAAGCTATATTCTAGATCTTCTACAAGTTATTTTCAAAGCTCTCTGTGACTATGCCAGCTTGGCTAGGTAGCTGCCCCTAGCTGATCTTCAATGAACTTGAAAAGCTAATCTACTGTAACCTGGTTAGTATTTGATAGAAGAACACAAGAAGAACTCGACCAGGCCAAGAAGTTAAAAGTATACCATGGAAGAAGGCAATAACAAACTGCTTCCATACTGTGTCAAGAAAGCTAGGTGAATGCACCCATGAAGTCACCATGAGCTGATGCTATTTCAATGGAGTCTTTGCCTTTTATGTGTATGAATGAACAAACTAGAAAGAAAAATGATAGAAGTCCCTTGAGACAAATCATATGATTAGTGATGAAGGGAGTTATCAATTATGCTTAAGATGTATTTCTTTCTTTAGTGGTCCAGAAAGCCTTTAAGAAATTACCTGATCAGTCTTACGGTTGATAAGAATCCCCATAACCTTGCTGAAGAAGCTGGCCAACAAAGGGTTGAGGATTCCACCAGTCTGAAGGAAGCCATAGAGACGTCGCAGGAGAGATTCATCCTCACCCAGTGCATCATTTATCTGTGTGACGTCAGATGTCAAGATCTCACAAGAAACACTTGGATATCTAAAAAAGGTGAGGTTTTTAAAAGCAGATGTAGACCAAACCCTGTTGCAGAAATATCTCTCCCATGTTTGACTACTGATTGAAGATGACAAAGATGAAGACAAATGACCTGCGCAGTAAAATATTAATATAATCTATTCGGAAACTATGTTCTGTGTTTCTAATTTATATTCTGCTCTGAGGTAGATTCCATACTATATTGGTATTTCCTTAATTTGTCCAGTTCATTGCAAATGTGTTAAAAGGTAGCAGTGGGGTATTTCCAGAGCACTATATATATTCATCAATTACCCAATACCACTTTTCTTTAAATTCCAATGATGGCTGCTATAACATTATATAAGAAACTACTTTGAAGCTTTGAATAATAACTATGTATAATAATAAATGCAAATTATACAATTATCATCTGTAATAGTTATCATGTACCAGTAATAAAAAAATGATGGGAACATATAGTTGAAAAGGTAGGCATAAAAGAGTAGGTTAATATATTGTGGGATTTCAAAACACAAATTGATGAAGCCTTGGTCCATAACACACCAGATTAATTGTAGTTGAAAAAAAGAAAAGTGTGGATAATTGATGTGACAATACCAGGGGATATAGAAAACAAAGAATTGGCTAAGTTCACAAAGGATCAAAATCTGAAAATCAAAGCTGAAAGGTTACGGCATAAACCAATCGTGGTAGTCCCAGTGTTTGTTTGTTTATTTATTTATAAAATTTAACTGCTGCCCATCTCGCCATGAACACTGAATGCCATACCAAAAAATCTTGGATGAACTTAGAAGATCTGCACATTGATAAAATTTCCATCTGTTAATTACAAAGGCTGTGTTGTTTGGATCTGCACATGTACTAAAACTAATAGATTGTAATATCCTAGGTTCTTCAGAAGAACTTGATACATATGAATGCCAACATCAGCTAAAGAACTGGGAGCTATGATTTCACGTTGCTACATATATAAGAAAAACGATAAAAGAAGCTAAATTATTCTGGACTTTAGAATTCAAATAGATAGGCACTTGTCACATAACATCCCAGACTTAACAACTATCAATAAGAAAGACAAAAAAAGTCTGGATAAGGGACATGGTAGTACCTGAAGACAGCAAAATAGAAGACAAAGAACTGCAGAAGATAACAAAACAGAACCTGCAAATAGAAATAGAATGATTGTGGCAAAAGAAAGCAAAGGTAGTACCAATAATAATAGGCACTTTGGGTGCAATTTCAAAATAACTGGAGCACCACTGTAACACTATTGGCATTGACAAAATCAGCATCAGTCAATTACAAAAGGCAGCTTTATTCAGAACAGCTTATGCCCTGCAACAATATCTTTAACATCATCAAAAATCCACATCTGCCTAGCCCTTGGGATGGGCTCAATAAGTAGATAAAAATGCCAAATTCACCCTGAACATCTGGCTGACTGTGTGACCAACCATAATAATAATAACAACAACAACCTAGGATGCTGGCAGCAACCCATATCAACCATCAGAGCCAGTCAATGATATTTGTGATACATTTTTAAATGTTCAGTTGACTGAGTTTTATGTTTAATGAATAATAATGATGATGATGATGATGATGATGATGATGCCAACTGGTAGCTATAATTTCACATTGCTGCATATATAAGAAAAACGATAAAAGAAGTTGAATTGCTCCGGGACTTCAGAATTCAGACAGACAGGCACCTGCCACATAACACCCCAGACTTAACAGTTGTCAATAAGAAAGACAAAAAAGTCTGGATTGTGGATGTGGCAGTGCCTGGAGACAGCAGAACAGAACAGGAAGAACTGGAGAATACAAATAGAAATAGATCGACTATGGCAAACGCAAGCACGGGTAGTTTCAATAGTAATAGGTGCCTTGGGTGCAATGCCAAAACAACTGAAGCATCTCTTGAACACCATAGGTAGTGACAACATTGCAGAAGGTAGCTTTACTTGGAACAGCTTCCAGCCTGCGACAATATCTGTAACACCATCAAACATCCAGATTTGCCTATTCCTAGGTCTTTGATAAGGACTCGATAGGTAGAAAAAAGTGTCAAGCCCAGTCTGAACATCTGGCTGACTGTCTGATGATCAATAATAATAACAATAATACAGCATTTGATTGCTGCTGGGTTTGAAAGCACCCTGCATCAACAACTACATCATGAATGAGGCAGCCTTGCAGCAGGAGCATTTATTCTTCTAGAGGCAAGCTGTTCCACTGATTAATTGTTCTCACTCTCAGGAAATTTCCCCTCAGTTCTAGGTTGGATCTCTCTTTAATGATCTTCCACTCATTACTTGTCCTGCCCCCAGGTGCTTTGGAGGATAGGTTGACCCCTCTTCTTTGTGAGGGTAATATAATAAGGGCAATGCCTATGTATAAGTTCTGGAATATTCTCATAGACAAAACCAGAACGTGTTTCTCATGAGCAGAAGTTATTTTCTATGAATATTTGGTTAGATTCTTCAGGCTGCTGCAGTGGCAGGTGGGATTGATATAGTGTGAAGCACATGACAAGTCTTGTAGCATCTTGAAAGATTACAATTTTCTTAATGGCACAAGAAGGTGCATTTTCAAATGCACCTTGTATCTTTATTTGGCTTTAAAATATTCTCCTTTGGAAGAGATATTTTGATGCAATAATTTGATGCTTCTTGTCTCTTAAGTCATAGAGCAAGTTGATGCCTATGAAAACATGCCGCCAGATATGGGTGCACAACGTGGCCAGAGGTTACTGCAGAAAGGAAAAATCTTGCCCAATACCCTCAAGATGGAAGGTAGGTACCTATAGGCAGAGCATAGAATTAGGTAATCTGTGTGCAATTTGTAACAGGGGAAGTGCCAATAATAAAAATGGTGTAAGGAGCAAAGACTGATTATGACTGGAGTAATGTTACAGTAATAGCAAATAATATTATACGATCAGATAAGGTACCATTATAAACATTGTGTTTTCTTTCTCTCTCTCTTTCTTTTTACGAATCTGTAAACCCTTGATTCGGGATGGGGTTGGGGCAACTGGGTGGAGCTGAGTATTTATTGGCCAGATGCCCTTCCTGTCACCTATGTAGAGTTTGCAGTAGATATTTTCTCTTTGCACCCTGAGAGACATCACACTTTATCTACATCCTATGACTTGCTTTTAAAGATCTGGCTTTGAGTTTCTAGTAGTTTAATTTCAGTTTAATTTCTGAGGGTGTGAAGCCAATGATACAAAGCACAGGATGGGAATCTCCAGCTCAAGAGTTCTGAAAAAGTAAATGTTTTCAGAGGTGAGGTTAATGCAGCCCTATCCCCAAGATAGCTTCATAACTTTTACTGCATGAACAAGGGCCTGTAATGAACAAGACTGTAATTTATAATGTTTAGACATGTTCAAAATGCTCCTAGGCATTTATTTATAACTTTTCCTGTTATTGTAAAGCAACATTACGGTCACAGTCACCTGTGACTAGTAAGGCTTCCTTAAATGAAGGCAGGATGCCCCTCCCCCCAAAAAAATCAGCACAGGAAATGGGTAAAGCTGTTTAAAGACTGAACAAAAGAGGCCCCTCCACCTTTTAACATGGGGAACCTGCCTTTGCCATTCATAACAACAAACAACAAGACTTGTTCCACTCTGAAAACACCAGAAATGTTGGTGTGAATTTCTCATAGAATGTTTGACACTGTATTCCTCAGAATCATAGAGTTCTTCAAGAACTTGATGAAGTTCTATAAGAAACTAATGAAAAAAAAAGTTTGCAGACCACATTGTTCTCATGATGACCCATTAAAAAAAATTAAGCTGGCAATTTTGTGGATCCTTCTCCTCCTTCTCAATCTCCTTCTCCTCTTCCAGGTTCTGCAGGTTTGAAACCCTCTTATAATCATTAACAGCAATAGCAAGTGTGGTAGTAGCACAGAATATCTTCATGCCTTGTGCCACCAGTAGTGTTAGTAGCATGCTTTGTGCAACAAACTGATTCAGCTAGGCAACTTTTTGATACAAGCAACACAGATGAGGGTAGAGGAAGCAAATAACTTAACTCTTCCTCTTTTTGCATGATTAGACAAAGTTATTTCACTATGAGTGATTTACAACATCTTCTGTTCATACTCATAGAGAATGGTTCTTTGAAATGAAAGCACATTTAATAAAGTAAGCTTTTGTTACTTTACTTCAAAGTGGTGTAAACCAAGAAGCAAAAAAAAAAGACAGGTAAAATCAGATGCGATCACATGATGGCTTGCTTAACAACTGCACACTTAACAATGAACTTTTCAGTCCCTATTGTGCTCACAAGTCAAGGACTACCTGTAGTATCATGCAGTCCCTTTTTAATGTAGGAGGCCAGCACCTTAAAAAGACCTTAGCAATCATAATGCACTATATTTAGTGAATCAATTAGTGTGACTACTTCCCATGAAGAGAACCAAATACCATCATAAATACACAAATAATAACAGTATTTGTGACTGACAGAAGTTCCAGACAACTCTCCCACTTGTGGCTTTGCTCCTTGCTATGTACAAATCTCATGGGTGTTCCCTTGCAAGCTGCTCGGGGACATGACTTGAAGTCTGAGAAACCATGCCTTATGTCAATCAATCAGAATACAGCTGGAAGGGACTCTCAGGGTCTTCTAGTCCAATCCCCTGCTCAAGCAAGAGATCCTATATCATTTCAGACAAGTAGCTGTCCAGTCTCTTCTTAAAAGCCTCTGGTGATGAAGCACCCACAACTTTTAAGGCAAACTAATTCCATTGGTTAATTGTTCTTACTGTCAGGAAGTTTCTCTTTAATTTGAGGTTGCTTCTTTCCTTGATTAGTTCCCAACCATTGTTTTTTGTCTTGCCCTCTGGTACTTTGGAAAATAAGTTGACCTCCTCCTCTCTGTGGCAGCCCCTCAGATTCTGGAATACTGCTATCATGTCCACCGTAGTTCTTCTTTTCTCTAGACTAGCTAAATCCAACTCCTGCAATCGTTCTTCATACGTTTTGGTCTCCAGATCTTTAATCAATCCATTTGTTCTTCTTTGCACTTTTTCCAAAGTCTCAACATCTCTTTTGTAATGTGGTGATAAAAACTGGGTGCAGTATTCCAGGTGTGGCCTTACTAAGGCTTTATAAATGGTACTAATATTAATGGTGATTTTAATTGTCTGATGTCAAGCAGACAATTTTTTAATGATTTTCTGATCTCAATCTGAAAAAGCTAGTCTAAGAATTGCACATAACCATTTCTTCCTTTTCCTTCCATCAGATGAAGAAGAATATGAATGCCCTAATAGTGAAACTGAGCTGAAGTCAGATGGTAAAATGGGTCAAGCTGGGGGAGGGGAAAGGAAATGATAGCACAATAGTTAGCTCTCAAGCCACAGACATAGGGTGTCCACCAAATGTACCACTGTCAACTGAGAGCTTAATCTCTTAACTGAAAAAACTAACTTCTTGAGATATATAGGATTGGATATGGGGAAGGTTTGGATTGGCTGTAATCACTTTCTGTGGTCATCATAATATGATTTCTCTTTAGGGCAATGCACCAATGAGTCAATGAATAAACCACTATTTGCTTTATATTAGGAAATTCCATGAAATCTTACCATGCCGTGAACTTATCGACTGTAGTTATGGTTGGCATCAATTTACCTAGTAAACCTTACTCAAGTGGTGCAGTGTTCTGAGAAACTGAACCTTCTCATTGTTAAAATATAATATATGCAGCTATAGGTAAAACCAGAAAACAAAGGAAACCACAGCTCTTGACCGAGCTTTAAATTGGGCAAATAGTAGCATCATAGTAGAATGTGGAAGAGGAAAATAATAGTGAAAGTTGAGAAAAAAAGTGGGCAGGGCAAAATGGCAGCTGCTTCTGGGTCGCTATTGTGCAACTCAGCAACAAATTGCTCTATTTTGCTGTCTTTACAATGTCTGCACAGTGCTGTGGAAAGCTTCTGAAAGCTACAGAAAACTTCCAAAAACTGCAGAAAGCTTCTGCAGCACTTGTGGACTGCATTAAGGCCGCAAAATGGAGCCACCTGCTCCATGGCTGCCATCTTGTCCCATTGCCCCAACATGAAGTCTGGGAATTGTCAAAAGGTAAATGTGGAATAGGGATGGGCATCTGGGGAGGGAGCCCAAGCACTGCGGGGGCAGGATGAGGGAAGCCTTAGCCAAATCTAGCCCTAGGTTCTGCCTCGGTTTAATCTTCCCAATAAGCAACCAAGTCGGAAGATCATTTAAAGGCAGTTTATTAGGGTACCCTGATAAAGTGGGATCTTCCTATGAAAAGGGAGAACCTGGAGACCCACTTTACATTCCTTTTTATTGTTAACACAACAGAGAAAAATGAAAGAGGAAAGTTGGTTAGACAGGATAAGAGTAATCCCTCCTTGCACAGTAAATCAGTTATAAAGCTTGTTTGAAGTTAAATAACCAGATCCCAGTTGACACTAAGAAACTTTTTTTTATCAGGAGATAGTCTCCAAATATTGTTCTGTAAACTATCTTTTCAGATAAGGAATGTTAAAAACGTACAACCATAAGATAAAAGTTTTCCTACATTCCAGTCTGTCATGAGCCTGAACATCATTTTAAAACAGAAAATAAGTCAAATTAAAATACAAAGCATCTATGTTATTTAACAAGTTACAAAATCCACATCACATGCCCCTGAAATCCATTTCACGTGCCCCTCAGGAGACAGGCAGTGTCTTGTTGCAGCATTCCTGTGGTCAGTCATAAGGGCGAATGACCACAGGGTGGTGCAGTGGCCATAACTTTGAAATGGGGTCATAAAGTAGTTTGGGGGGGATTTGTCCTCGGTTTCAACTGCAGGCAAGCGACCCGTCATATTGCTAGGACTACCTGTAATCTTTTTAATCTTTTTGATTTTGCTTCAGATGATGAAAACTATGAAAATACTCAAGAAGAAGTGAAACCAGGAGATGTAGCTTTGATTGGTAAACGAACTTGTCTTACAAGCTTTGCTTTCTTAATGTAACTTCGCATCAGATTGCTTCATTGATTTCCTACATTTTGTGAAGGAAACTGATGAACTTCTCAGGGCAAGTGCAGAAAGTTTTGAAAAAATCAAGACGCTGGCCATGACCATGGGGTGCAGATGTCCTTCTTGGTTTGCTTGACCATCTTGTACAGATCCCACCTGAACCTCATTTTTAGCAGCTCTTTGAATGAGTAATGTTACCTGGGGAGGAGCAGAACCCTACTGGATTTGTGGGCAGAGAACTATAATTTTTAAAGGTAGCTGAAAAACAAATACTGAAGGAGAATATTAAACATTCACTTGTGTGTGTATGAGAGGGGGGATTCTGAATTTTGTACAGGTAGTCCTCGATGTATAATCATTTGTTTAGTGACCACTCAAGGTTGCAATGGCACTGAAAAAGTGACTTACAACTGGTCCTCACACATATGACTATTGCAACATCCTCACAGTCATACAATCAAAATTTGGGCGCTTGGCAACCAGCATGTATTTATGATGGTTGCAGTGACTCTAGGTCATGCGATCATCATTTGTGACCTTCCCAAGTGGCTTACGACAAGCAAAATCAATGGGGGGAAGACAGAATTTGCTCAACAATCACATGGTTCACTTAACAACTGCAGTGATTCACTTAATAATTGGGGCCAAAAATGTAAAATTGGATACTACCCGCTGTCCCTAATTCGGGTCTGAGTCTGATGCCAAAGCTATTGAAGAACACCAGACACGAAATGCAGGTTTTGTTTCCTTTTATTGAAGTGCTTCTGCAAAAGGGATTCCTGACAACAAAATGTAGGACCCAATACAAAGGATTAAGAAAACTTTATACAATTTCACTAAAGCAGAAGGTGGGATGTCGGGATATATAAAAGAAATAATCTAATAAACGTTTTAGTAATGATCTAATAATTGTCCTATTGGCCTCTAGCTGTCCCTGTTCCTTAGCCTTGGCTGATGAATGCTTCAAGAGTTATCTAATACACATTATATTTGCTCCAGGCCATCCCTATTTCATAATTTCTAGCTGAACTATGCAAGATGTCTAACTCTCTGTTACTTTTATGACTTTCCCATTGACTTTGCTTGTCAGAACCTGAAGACCTATACTTTCAACTCTCTATTCTGAAGATGACCAACCAACATCTTGACTTAAGAAACCCACTTGCACTCATCCAAACTTAGATACATCTGCATGCTTTACGGCCAGATCTTGCTATCTCTACTATTGGCACTTCTAGTGTACCCCAAGCATGGCAACTTCCAGATCTATGGACTTCAACTCACATAATTCCCAAAATGGACCATGCATACAGTGGATCACTGAACAAATCAACCTAGAGTTCTCACTTGAACAAATATCTAAACCCACATTAGGCACAACAAGCAAAGATCTAGCTCTCTAAAAAAGTATAATGCTAGGAAAAGTGGAAAGAAAGAGAAGAGGATTACCAACAATATCTGAAAGAAAAGGTTGGAGACAGATTTGTCCTAGAGAAAATCTATCTATGTGGTCAATAAGATTTGACACCAACCTGATGGCATATAATAATCAAACAATTTTAGAGATAATGTTTTACAATTGTTCTTTGCTACTGAATTGCCAATACCATCCACCTATCTTTGAATATGAGAAAAGCACCAGGATGAAAAAAAAATTTCTTATCAACCCTATCCTGTCAAATCACTGAGAGAGTAATTGGTTTCATTCCCCTCCAAAGAAATGGGTAACACAATCTAATAGAATTTACATGCTTTGAGATTACCCTTAGATGATGTTGGAATAAGAGGGGGAAACAATATTTTAATATCAGTAGGCTAAAGATGCCTTATGCATGATGCATCCATGGACTGTGGAGAAGATGAAGACCTCATCACAAAGACACAACAGAAAATACATGTTGCCAGAGCAAGTTTGTGCCTTGGTGAGGTACAAGTTGAGAAGTCCTTCAAACCATTGCTACAAGAGTGGTCCACAGCTCCTCAAGATCTCAGAAACAGGACCCACCCTTCTTGCCCAGATATGTTTCACATATAGTATGCAAAGCATGTGGATTAGCAATGACAGCCATCATTTACTTCCTCTTTTTTTAATGACAGCTGTTCTTTCTTCTATCATAGATGTGCTCATTTACGAAAATAACAAGGACAAGGTGAAGTTTGATCTTCAGAACGGAAACTCAGGTATTGAGAAGTATATGGGGGGGGGGGGTCTTGACAGAATGAGGAAGGCAGGTGTCATGGTAAGATACAGGTAGAACATTCTTAATTATTGTTTTCTTATGTCCCATAGCTGACTCATGGTACTCCAACACAACTGAGCAAGTCCTTGAAAATTTGACCCAAGACCAGGACCCGATTCCTGAAGGTAGTGTCTGGATTTGATATGGAAGTTGAAAGGACGAGAATAATGCTAATATATATCAGGGTTTCTTGAACTTGTCAATTGTAAGATGTGGAGAATTCGATTCCCAAAATTCTCAAATCAGCAGGCTGACTGGGAAATACTGAGAGTTGAAATTCATAAATCTTAATGTTGCCAAAGTTGAGAAATACTAATATAAACAAAAGTCAACTGGGTTTCTGAAACTGGTGTTCTTCATGTGTTGAAATGTATCTTCACACATATCTAGGAGTTTTAGCTAGAGGTAATGTGAAGTGTGCTGTACTGCAACACCATGTTAGTTGGGAACATCTAGAAGTACATCAAAAATAGTTTTTATTTTTGAAAAGTCAACTGGACTAATTTTTTGACAAAGAAGACACACAATATTTCTATTCTTCTCCCACCACCATCCTGTCAGGACTTATTCTTCCTCCCACCAACTAATCTCAACTTTAAATAACTGTCCTTTCATCTCTCGCACCATCCAATACAGCTGATGAAGCTTCCAGGATAGGAAGTGAAACGTCTTCTTTTTCCTCAAAAATAATCAATCCAGCTGCCTTTTCAAAAATAAAAACCACTTTTGATACAACCATGACCTGGATGACTGAGAATCTTCATAGACAACTAGAAGTACAAGTAGGCATTGTCGTATTGTGGATATATTTTTTCCCTGGTCTAACATGCTTATTCTTGATCTTTATTCTAATCCAGACTATTTTTAAACAAAAGTAGTTTAAACAAAAATGTCTGTAGAATTTTGAAATTAACAAATATATTGACCGCATTGATTTTCAAAATCGTAAAGATACTTTAGCACTAGCACTGGTTGCAAAACCTTGTGCCCAGGAGCCTTCATGTGGTGCCCACAACAGGAACAAGGACCCCCAGTCTTAATATAGCATCATTGCGTCAGCTGCAGATTTTGAAGCATCACATTACTACAGGAACATTCGTTTCCTTCTTACTGCTTTAGTTATTTATTTATTAAATTTATATGCCGCTCCTCTCACTATCAAGTGACCTTGGATGTCTTATGAGAACTTTAAGGGTATTTCCCATAACAAAAACTGACTCTGTAAGGTGCTGACAAAGTTATTGAATCATGGGGCTGCTGGTGATAATCTACTGTATTTATTTAACAGATAATGAAAACTATATAAATTTGGAAGAAGAGTGTCCTATGAGCTCTGGTACAGCACGACTCATAGCAGGTATGAAATAGAGATTAAAAAACCAACAACACCCAATCAAATCCAGAATTTGTTAACTCCAAATGCATGACATTTCTCCATCTTTCTTCATCAGCAAAAGCCAACTTATTTCTAGAAGGCATATTTATTATTACTATTACAGATAGTCTTCAACTTACAACCACAATGGGACCAAAATTTCCACTGCTAAGTGAGGCACTTGCTAAATGAATCACGCCCAATTGATGATCTTTTCTGCAGGTAAGCAGATTGCTGCAGTGGATAGGATAGGATAGGGTAGGGTAGGGTAGGGTAGGGTAGGGTAGGGTAGGGTACGGTAAGGTAGAAGAATAGACTGGACTAGACTAGACTAGACTAGACTACAATAGGATCCCCTTTTGTGACATTCTGACAAGCAAAATCAATGGGGAAGCCAGATTCACTTAACAACCAGGTTACTAACTTATCAACTGCAGTGATTCACTTAACAATTGAGGCAAGAAAGGGTTAGGGTTAGGGTTAGGGTTAGGGTTAACCCTAAAAATGGGGCAAAATTCACTTAACAAATGTCTCTTAACAACTTAACAACAGAAATTTTGGCCTCAATTGTGGTCGTAAGTCAAGGACTACCTGCATTTTATATCATATATATTTAAGGAAATTCATACCATCAAATCAGTGCAGTTGAAAGTTGAGATTTGTTAGACTGGTAAAATGAGACAGAGGTCTGATATATATAATTGGTAAGCTGAAACCACCATGTCACAGTGATTCCAAATGGGGATTTATCAATATTAAATACACAAAATATAATGATTAGAAACTGGCTGCCACTTAAATATTAAGTCTTGTGTAAGAGGCAGTCTATTTATGCCAGTTCTGAGGAACACAACTAGTTAAGTCGCATTTTTTTTATATAGTACCTCATTTGTGGAAACCTTGGATGTTTTGGGCTGCTCAGTGTAAAGATTACTAGACAGGAAATCTCTGTTTTTAAGACTTTAATGAATGATATTACTGTAAATGCTGTATAAAATGCCATTTAGCTGTTGGTATCCATCTCTGCTTCCAGGTTTACGTTTACAGCTGGCTCTGGACAACCATAAGGACAGGCAGGATGGAGACAGTGAACCTTCTACAGGTAAGTAAAAAGGAGAACTTTAGTTAACCACAAAATCTTCAAACTTCTCCTGGGTCTCTTCTCCTACCTATCAGATCGATGTATAGCGTTACTATGTTTTTATTTTTTAAACTTCTGCCCTGCATATGTAATCTGAAATGCATGAAAAATACATTTGCATTTTGAAAGCCTCTACAGAAAGGAAACTGAGCATAATGTATTTTATATACATCATCTGAAGTCCTCTAATCTTGCCCTATTCCTACTATGGATTACCCATACAGGTAGTCCTCAATTTAAGACCACAGTAAGGATAAGGAAATTTCTTGAATGAGTGTTAAGAGAGGCATCATGTGGCCCCATCCGATTTTACAGTCTTTTTTGCCACAGTCATTAAGTGAGACACCACGTGACGTGACTATGACTTACAACCTTCTCTGGCAGCTTTCCCATTGGCTTTGCTTGTTGGAAGCCAGTTGGAAAGATGGTTGTATGCTGCAATAGTTATAAGTGTGAGGACTGGTCATAACTTTTCTCAGCATCATCATAACTTCGACAGTTGCTAAACAAATGGGCATAAGTAAAAAACTACCTATCATTTCTTAATGCTGACATGAATTCCCTACATCTCCCATGTTTTGAAGCTTTGCATCCGTCCTGCATCTATCCAAGGCTGTCTTAATCCCTTGGAGCAGATATTCTACACAGGTAGTCCTCAATTTACAACAGATCATTTAGTCACAGTTCAAAGTTACAAAGTCACTGAAAAAGTGACATGACCGTTTTTCACACTTCGCAGCACCCCCATGGTCATATGATCAAAACTGACTCATATTTATGACGCTTGCAGTGTCCCA
>JANHFL010001211.1:174855-187551 GCA_032468155.1 Oxyrhabdium leporinum | reverse complement strand
TTTTCCACTGTTGTATAAACACAATTTCCACCCAGTCACATGATCAAGCCACACCCACCAAGCCATGCCCACAGAACTCGTCGTGGAAAATTTTAGATTTCACCACTGGGACCTAGGCCCTCTCACCTCATGAAAATGGGAAATGAATAGCAGCTTCTCTCAGAATTCATGTGAAAGGTAGATATCTTCTAGTTGGAGGAAATTGTTCTGAAGGTACCTAGGAGGCAAGCCATGAGGGCTTTATAGATAACCAAGCCTTTGCATTATACTCAGAAACCTATTTTAATTCAGAGCAGAGTCCATAATACTTGCATTTCTTATGATGGCTCTAACCCACAAAAATGAATCACCACATTTTGCACGATCTGAAGTTCCTGAGTGATCATCAAAGTTCATGTAATACAGCAATGTAGATGGATGATAAGGTTATGAGTTATCATTACTAGGCTTCCCACTCCAGATAGGACTACAAATGGCTTGGTATGATAAGGTGTGATAAGGTATATTATATACATTTAAACTGGTTGAACAAAATAAAGGATGTTCCTCCCTCCATTATCATATGACTTCAGTCACAATAAAAACAATAAGCAATCACCTATATCATATTATGGGAAACTATAGAAGTTGTAAACACTGTGAATGGAATATGTATATAAGATATATTAATAATGTCCTTGTTTTGTAAAATGATAACATGTATTGGTTTAAATTTGTCAAATGTTATGGTTTGTATAGCTTTTAACATAAAATAATCTTCCCACAAAACAAAAATTTAGAAACTGAATCGAGAGAAGGCCTTATAAGCACTGGATATACCATTGCCTCATCCAAGGTTACTAACATCCCCATTTCCCTAAGAAGGTGTTGGTTCCCTTCCAGACCCAGTCAGTCACATGCTTCCCACCCATAAGAGCCAGGAGGGCATGGGGTTATGTTATAATGTACTCTATCCACTTCTATAGAGTGAAAAAAGTTTGGGATAAAAACTACTTGCAGGCTCTCAAGACAAAAAAAATATCTTAATTATTGTTTTTAGTAAGCTTTGGGTGGCATGATGGATGGTTGGTTCCATTCACTGATTTGTTGTTCAATAGTAAAACACCATGTAAAGAAACCATTCCATCTCTGCATGCTGGCCAAGCTTCATTTCAGGAGTCTTTCCACATGAGTAACCAACAGTTGTCAGAGGCTTATTGTCTTGATAGTTAATGTTCTAGGACTTATCCCACTGAATATGACATTGAATGGCCCACAATCACCACATGATCAATTATCTAGAACTTTACTATATAACTTTTGCTAGCTATGGCTAGGACCAAGGACTCAGTAAAAGGAACTAACTATTGATTTTAGCGTGGGCCTTCCAACTTCACAGCAACACTGTGGAATAAAATTATGGAAAATTATTCCCACCAGAACAACTAGAGAGAAGGACAGTTTTTCCTTGAATGCCATCACTCTGCTGAACAACTAATTCTCACAACACTGTCAAACTATTTATTAAGACTGTATTACTATTATTCTTCTCATCCTTCCTATTACCTATCTCCTCCCACTTATGACTATAACCTTGTTGCTTGTATCTCTACGATTTATATTGTTTTATTTATTTAGTATGATTTGACTGCTTATTTAGTAACCTATGACTACTAAGTGTTGTATCTCATGATTCTTGATGAATGTATTTTTTTTCTTTTTATGTACACTGAGAGCATATGCACCAAAGACACATTTCTTGCATGTCCAATTACACACGTCCAATACAGAATTCTATTCTATTCTATTCTATTCTATTCTATTCTATTCTATTCTATTCTCTTAACATATAATTTAATATATATATTAAAAATTCATTATTTTTAATACTTGTTCCCTTATACTTACTGAAATATAATTTAATATTTTAAATTTAATACTTTAAATTTATTTTAACATTTAATACTTTAATATTAATATATTTTCCAGTATAGTTATTATAATAGCTTCTTCCTTTTTTCTCAGAATACAGACAAGAGATAATTTTATTTTCTTATCCTTTCTGCCTTTAAATAGCTATTATATTTTCTTCTTTTTTTTTTGGTCAGGAGTTTTATCAATGATGCAACAGAGTATTAAGCAGCATTAGTAAAATCGGAAAAGTTACGCTGAAAGAGCTTTATTAAATGCAAACCAAGAGTTGTTTGTTGTACCTCTTAAATATATTTGCATCACATCCATAAACATTTTCAAAATAAAATACAACTTTTAAACCAAGATTTTTATTGGCACATATCCTGATTTTTCTAACTCAAGTACTAACATTAGAAAAGATAAAAATTTAAATACTTAATTGCTATTAATGATTTTTAATCTACTTAGGCATCACTTTTCCAATTCTGATAATAAGAATTGGCAGCCCTAATTTTCTTATATCGTTTTAGGGAAAGAAAAAATATTTGTGAAATTTGTTAGCTTCATAATTATGGTACAAAGAAATTGTGCTTTGAGAGATGTTCATTGTAATTATATTATTGAAACAACACCTTGTTAAAAAAAACACACCCAAGAATCCAAACTTTAACATAGCTTTATGACAATTTCACAGTTTCTGCCAAGCCGTAGCCCAAATTTATTTGACTTATATTGCAAGTTAAGACAGAATGAGCTGAGTTTCCATGTACTTTGCAGAACATAAGCAGAGAGATAGGAGGCTTTTGTTCTCCCAGTAATGTTAGACTGAAAAAGTTATCAGAGTAAATAGCAGTACAAAAAACAACTAAGGGTGGTAGAACTCAAGCACTCAAGAAGCTTTATTGATTTTAAGTTAAAATTTACAAATATTTATTCCATTTAGCCTCACTCAGAGTGGATACAGAAAGTGTATTTATGAGCCGTGGTGGCGCAGTGGTTAGAATGCGGTACTGCAAGCTACTTCTGCTGACTGCTGGCTGGAGTTCAGCAGTTCGAATGTCATTAGGCTCAAGGTTGACTCAGCCTTCCATCCTTCCAAGGTAAGTAAAATGAGGATCCAGATTGTTGGGGGCAATATGCTGACTCTGTAAACCACTGAGAGAGGGCTGTAAGGCACTATGAAGCAGTATATAAGTCTAAGCGCTATTGCTATTGCTATTTAAGAAACAGTCCACAATCCTTAAGTTTTGAAAGAAATAGGCAGTACAGTAGGAGAAGGCATGGTTTTTCAATATCTGTAAATACCTAAATAGAATTATACAATTAATGCTTGAAAATCTCCTGCTTGGATTTTTAAGATGATGCTGTTGTTTACACTAAGGTGTTTGGATCTTCATCTCCCAGAGTTTGCCCAAAGTCATGTTCAATGCATTGATGATGCTACCTAACTACCTTTGCCTTCAATCTTTCCCAACATCAGGGTCTTTTCCAATGACTCCTCTCTTCTCACTTGGTGGCTAAAGTATTTGAATTTCAGCTTCAGTATCTGACCTTCCAAAGAACAGTCAGGGTTGATTTCCTTTCGGATTTACTGATCTGATCTCCTTGCAATTCAAAGGACTCTCAAAAGTCTTCTCCGGCACTATAATTCAAAAGCTTTTTTTTAAGGTACTTGTGATGCTCTTCAGGGTCAGGCTACAATAAAAGTACATTTTTAAGGATCTGAACCTGAAGAATTTCACCTATTTTTTTTAATTTATTGCTGGATTAAGATGCTTTGGCATTGATAAGAAAAAACTCCATAATGTGACTTTATAAAGAAAATTGAATTTACCTCTCTTTATTTCACTGCCAAAAATAAGCACAATTTAGCTCAAAATATTTTTTTTTAAATCACCCTAATGAGATTTCATTCTAACCGATCACATTAATATTGCATTAAAAAAATAAGTCTCATTCTTTGAACAGAATGTACAGATGTGATGTATATAATTTACCTTTTTCAAATAAATGACTGTTTTTCTCTATCTAATGGCAGGGCAGACTGTGCTTTAGTGACCTGAAGTAAAATATTGGATACGAAAGTTTTAGCTGATAAAAATAGATGTCAGGGAGACACTGAGTAACGTCTGAGCAAAAGAGCACTTTTCATTTTTGCAGACACCTTTTTATTTTTACATAGTGAAGGATATATTTCTGGGAATCGGCAGAGACTTATGGCCATGAGCAGAGTGTCCCATAAGATGGGCCAAGTGATCCAGCTTGAGAAATGTGAAGTGATGATTGCCCTCTTGACTTTCCAAAGTCTCCTTTGGTCTGTTTTTAGAATTCAATTGAAGATAAGATAGCAACAAGCTGATTCTAACATAACCTTTTGATAATGCTACAGATGTGAGAGGACAAGACTGGAGATGCTGCTGGGAAGAGAAACATTGATGCACATCACAAAAAAAGAAAAAGACAAAGACAAAAGCAATTGCCTCCTTGTCCCTGCATGTCACAGCTTGAATTCTGTGTTCAGAACACTAGACCAAGAGGAATACATCAATTTAGAACAGTGTTTTTCCACTTTGGCAACTTTAAGACATGTGGACTTCAAGTCCCAGAATTCCCCATCTAACATGCTGGCTGGGGAATTCTAGGAATTGAAGTTCACATGTCTTAAAGTTGTCAAAGTGGGAAAACATTTGGTTAGAATGATCTTTACCTAGAATGATTTTGTACCCCAAACGACAATATGTTTCGCTCCACAGCAAAAGTTGCTGCTTTAAAAAAAAATCATTCAGAAATGCAATCATAAAAAGAATTGCTGTTTTATAAGTTTAGTTAGCTAACAACTCAAAAAAGAAAGCTTGCGGCTGCAAGCAATTTCAATGGTATTGTACCTATGGTACAATATTCAATTTTCCTTGAAGGTCACCTGCCTAAAGGACAGACTGTGCTGTGATTGGAATAAATTTTTAACTCGGTCTACCTCCCAACTCCTAGAAGGACCTGGCATAGTTAAGTAATAAAAGGCAAAATTGCCATCATTCCAGCAGCAGAAGTTTGGCGAATACTAAAATATAGCAGTGATTTAATCATGGTGGTGTTGATTTTTTAATTTTTTTTGTGAAAAGAAGGATGGAATGTATATTGAAATATGGACTGTAGAGGCTGACAAGGCATAGGACTCAGTTATTTACCAGCTAGCAGACATTAACTTGGATTTTTATCTGCTCATATGTGGCCAGAAAGGAGATGTGCTGATTGGCTGCCAGTTTTTAAGGAAATATGGTCCAAATAAACCTAAAAATGTTCAAAAGAGGTTGAATCAATTTGGATACATTTCACACTGAAAGAAAAAGGGTTGGGTCCTAAATCATCGGTGAGCAGCATCAAACATATTTTGTTTGTGAGAATTATTCATCCCTTTTGAAGGCTGATGAGCTACTGGGTTCAAAAAAAGAAAACAAGAGAAAAGATAGAAATCTACATCTGATTTAAAGGTTTTTTATTTTCCCAGTATCTAAAGAAGAACCCCTCCCTATCCACTTTGTGCTTGTAAGAAAGTTTTGCTCTTGCTGTTAGTGTGGTACTTTTAACAAAACAAGTGTCAGAAAAGTTAGCCTCTGTGACAAATAAAATGCTGGCCTCAGCCTGATCCAACAGGATTATTCTTGTGTTCTTACATAAACTGACTTTTTTCAATTATCCAGCAAGAAGCAGCCTTGTATGAAGCCACGTTATACTTTACTTTGAGAACACCGATAATACTTTCCAGCTCATATTGTTCTGTAGTATATTTTCTTGGGGGCTGAGGTAAAGGAAGATATTCCAGAGGCATGCTTTACCTAACATACTGAAATAATCCCTATTAATATATTTTAAAAGTTGTTTAAAAAACAAGACTGAAAAAAATGACCTGTAACTAATTCTGGGTTTCCTACATCAGGCTGTATTGTATTAATCATACTACTTTCATCAGTGCAATAAACTGTGGAGCCTGGCTGCTTATATTTATGTATAGTCATATTTCTAAGACTGATGTGTTCCAGAGGATTCTGGGTAGCAAACTACATAAACAGGACAGGACAAGCAATGAGTCAAGGACACAATAAGAGTTCCCCTTGAGAGACTAACCATCAGTTTCAATGTGCACCAATCTAAAGAAACCCTTAGTTCAATGTCTGGGGGTGGTGGTGAAGATCCAGGTCATCAAGGCTCAGTTTGAAGCCATTTCAGGATATGTCTGGTATAATGGTACAAATATTCTAGAGCAATATTTGGTAAACTGATTGGAGCCAAACTGAAATGAGATCATTGGCTCACAAGTTTCACCAAGCAGCAATTCCATATGTCACTTCTCTTTGCTCAATTGATTAGTATGGAAAATGGCTCTTGGCAGGGCCAGTCAACTGCTCAACAGAGAAGAAGGAATCATGATGGTTATCACTTGCAGGGAAAGGAGGATTTCTGTGGGGCAGTTGTGGCTATTTATTGAGGATTGGGTGAATGATTGGGGGCTGCAAAGGCACCATCTTGAACAACACATAGTAAGGAGCCAATTTTATAGGGAAGATCCACTCATGTTTTTCATACATGTACAGTTCCATCTTCATATGATTACGATCTGCATTCCATCCACTGATAGTATTAGCAATCCTTTTTCAAGCTGAAAACTAAATATGAGTCTATGAAAATAGTCAGCCAATAGTCCTAGTTTATGCATGTTTCTTCTATCCTGGTGACATTTAAAAAAAAAGCCATGTGTTTTTACTTTAATAGTCTTCAAAAAGAAAGACATGGGCTGTAACTGGGGTGTGATTATATAAAGTCGTGAAAATCTGAAATAATCTTAGGATGTAAAGCAGGCCGCACTTTGCTACTCCTTTTCATCTTTTAAAAACAAGATAACAGAGCATTTATCTACAAGATGCAGCCTTCATAGCTTCAAGGGCAGCCCCCCAGGGATCTGTCCCTGAAAACTGTTCCAACCTGTCAGTCTGTTGGAGCAGAGCCTGATGCCTGTTAGGCCTCTTGATAAGAGACTCCAGAAGGCCCTTCATCACGCATGATTCTAGAACCCAGCCTATATTGCCTGGGTTGAACATGCCTTATAAAACTCATCCTTTTCTATTATAAGACCTATTCTGATGAAAAGTACATTTATTAATCACAGCCACCTATCTCACACAGGAAATGATTTCCAAAGGAAATTGGATGTATACT
This sequence comes from Oxyrhabdium leporinum, assembly GCA_032468155.1. Lineage (NCBI taxonomy): Eukaryota > Metazoa > Chordata > Lepidosauria > Squamata > Cyclocoridae > Oxyrhabdium > Oxyrhabdium leporinum. The sequence goes on along the minus strand of JANHFL010001211.1, from coordinate 180,447 downwards.
AGCTAGGAACAAGACTGAAAGTATTTACAGTGATGTAGTGCTATAACAGCGTGTATAACTATGCATATTTTAAACACATTATTTTCCTTTCCTACAATGTACTTTTTAATTCATATTTTCACAAACTCCACTCCTTTCATTTACAAATGTCATTACTTTGAGACCATATTTTCTAGTGAGGGAAGATTCTGAAACCATCTATTTCTCAATTGGCCACCATTAAGTTCTGTGAGCTTCAGCTTCCAGAGTTCTCAGAAATGTTTGCTCTGGTTGAAGAATTCTGGAAGTTGAACTCTAAACATATGGGGACATCCAGATTTATTTAGTTACTGCATTTACAGTATACCCTGCTGCCACCTGAATTGATGCTCAAAATTGTTTGGAGAAGTTACCTAACTAATTAAAATTCTCATTTTGCCAAGCAGTATTCCTTGAAAAAACAGAATAAATTGGCTTTGATGGTCACTCTGATTGTGTATTCTTAAGCAGCAAAATGAAAAAAAAAAAGAGCAGTTGGGGCTTTTGTTCAATTTATAACAGAAACATCTGTGAAATAGATATTTGTAATACAAGATGAGGTAGAAATAAGCAGGGATGGCCCAATTCTGCTGTAGTGTATTGAAGCCAGCTGGGTGCGCATTCAAATGAAGAATTTCATCATCCTTCAGTGGCAACTGAGGTGGTGAAGGATTTTCTTTTATGCACCAAATTTCTCAGCTGACCAGGATGTTATCAGGCTAAGTAGCTGACAAACACAGGAGCAAGGTTACACAAGAAGGATCTCTTTGTGTTGCTTCACCCTGCCTGTCAACTATTGTTTAGGCTGTTTCCAAATAAGGATGTAATACTTTTCTGGAAGAACAGTACATCCATGTTTAGAAGTAACCCAAATAACAAATGATAGGTGTGGAGGCAGGAAGGTTGCACCATGAAATGGCTGAAGCAGATCCAGTTGCGTACTCCTTCTTCATGGTCCAGCCCATTTCCACTACTATTGTTGGGGAAAGCCCAGATTGAAAGACCCAGATTTTCCCATTGGGAAAATGAAATGAACCCAAAAGACAAAGTTCAGGGACTAGAAGGGAGTACCATAGCAATCTAAAATGGTCAGTAACTACCTACCATCTAGAGATCACTGACAGTAAGCTTATCCTACCATCTAGAGATCACTGACAGTGCCACAGACAAAATGGTTGGTGAAACAACTCATTTAATCAATCAGAATAGATCTGGAAAGGACCTTGGAGGTCTTCTAGTCCAAGCTCCTGCTCAAGCAGAAGACCCTATACCATTTCAGATAGATGGCTGTCCAGTGTTTTCTTTAAAACCATTAGTGATTAAGGACCTAAAACTTCTAATGGCAAGCTGGTTAGTTGTTCTCACTGTTAGGAAGTTTCTCCTTAATTCCAGATTGCTTCTCTCCTTGATTAGTTTCCATCCATTGTTTCTTGCTTTGTCTTCTGGTATTTTGGAAAATAAGTTGACCCCCCTCTTTTTTCTGGCAATCCCTCAAATACTGGAATACTGCTATCATGTCATGTCTACTCCTTACTTTCTTTAGACTGGCCATATCCAAATCCTGCAACCGTTCTTGATATGTTTTTGTCTCCAGGCCTTTGATCATCTTAGTGGCTCTTCTTTGCACTTTTTACAAAGTCTCAACATCTTTTTTGCAATGTGGTGACCAAAACTGGATGCAGTATTTCAGGTGTGGTCTTACTAAGACTTTATAAAGTGGTACTAATACTTCACATGATTTTGATCCTATGCCTCTGTTTATACAACCAAGGATTGTATTCGCTTTTTTGGCGGCTGCTGCACACTGCTGGCTCATGTTTAAGTGATTGTCCACTAGGTCTCCAAGGTCCCTCTCACAGTTACTGTTTTTACTGAAATTGCTCCCTGGTAAAACTGCTGGAGCTTGCTGGCTGCTGAAAGGAGAAGGCACTATTTTAAAATGGCTAACAGTGACTTAGATCTGCTTGGAGTACAGGCTGAATGAGATGAAGATGAAGGCAACATTATAGAACATGGCAGATAATAGCATTCACCAGAGCATGTTTTTATTGCCCTATTCAGAGCCAAGGGTTAGTGCCTAGGGTTGGATTTATAATTCTCCTGACATTTGATTTGGATTCAATTACAGTATCACTTCTCCCTAGCTTTTTCTTAGCCTTAATTGGAGTAGATAGGATTTTCAGTAGATTTTTAAATATAATTTTCTTGTTTATCAGAAGGAATATTATTTTAAATCCACAATGTTTAACCTTTTTTATGCATCCCAAGGAAATGGTGCCTTTTCATTTGAACCTCTTGATTTACAGCAGTCTTAACTTTACAATCTACCTTTTGCAACAAGAATGGAATGATAAATCTTGGATAAGTTCTTTTGTAATGATTACAAATGTATCCTTTTACTTTGGGCAACGGTAAATTGGGCTATGGTAGTGCATACCAAATGTGGAAATCGTTAAAGGCAAAACTGTTGTGACTTGATTTCATTTAGGCCTTGCAATGTGTTTTGTTACATTCTAACCATATCCCCACCCTTTCTCTTCCTTTGTTTATCTTTGTGAAATGTTCCCTTCAGGGTTGAATTTGGATAAGAAAACGTCCACTTGGGACGGATGCCTAATTTGTCATGTTTTCTTTCCTTCCACATTTTGCGATACATTTGAAGCATATCTGACTCGAAGGTTGCAAAGTGTGTTGTAGACAACGCTGCCAGGTTATTTCAGGGCATTGGCGTTTGAGGTTGGGTGTGGGCAAAGCATACAGAGAATCTCATGGAAATGGGAAGGATGACTTAAAACCTCTTCATGGAGAAGCAGATTGCATTATTTGAATTGCCTTTGATGTTTTAACTGTGCTAGTGATGTGCTCTCTGGTTTATCAGAGTCATAAGTTATGTACCTTGTTTTCCTACCATTTGGTGTTTTCTAGCTAGTCTAAATTTAGATATAATTCTTTGGAGGCAATGTCAAGCAGAAAAGGGGAGCAGAAAAGCAGAAAAGCAGACTTTTATTTTTTTCACATCTTGATTATTTTTACAAATAACTCACGGTGGCAAACATATCCAAAATACTTTCCTCCACCTATTTTTCCCAGAACAACAACCCTGTGAAGTGGTTGGGCTAAGAGAGAGTGACTGGCCCACCCAGTCACCCAGCTGGCTTTCATGTCTAACGAAGGACTAGCAATAGCAATAAAATAGTACTTAGACTTACGTACCGTGTTTTTACAGCCCTCTCTAAGCGGTTTACAGTCAGCATATTTCCCCCAGCAAACGGGGTCCTCATTTTACCAACCTCGGAAGGATGGAAGGCTGAGTCAACCTTAAGCCAGTGAGAATCAAACTGCCAAACTGCAGGCAACCAGCAGTCAGCAGAATTATACTACATTCTAACTACTGCACCACAATGGCTCCTAAATATAGATCTCCTAGGACTAGAACTCACAATCTCCTGGTTCTTAGCTGAGTGCCTAATCACTAGACCAAGCTGGCCCTTTTTATGTTTTATTTATTTTTTCTGACTTCTGTTCTGCTCATCAGGAATACGTTCACATAAAGTGTCAGTACATTGTCATAAATGTCAGTATGATTTCCTTAGGTAACCTGTGCTACTTTGACACATGCTGGATAACTTTTAGCATTGAGGATTATGAAAACATTATTCTTGTCTATTACCCCAAATTGTTCAGGATCTATTGTACACATCTGTGGAAGTAGATTGTTGTCTGTTAAAGGGAAAGCAAATCAATTGATCTATGTAAATTTTGTAGATAATCTGGAATTGGAAATTCTGAAAAGGAAGCAAACAGAAGCAAAAAGGAACACTGAATAGGATTTCATCTATAGCTCTTCCAAATGATATATCTTTCGTTCAAGGCTAATAAACCACCCAGAATCTCTGGTGATGAGATGGCTTTTCCTTCTCCTCCTCCTCTTCCTCCTCTCCTCCTCCTCCTCTTCCTCTCTAAAAGCAAGCTTGTCCTCCCTTAGATGATTTAGAGGCCATCAGAATTCTTGTCTGTTTATGCACACATGAACAAAGAACAGAACATTTTCCAAGCTTGCCCATCATGCAGAAATCAACCAACCTCTCTTCTTACAGATGAAGCACCCTCCTCTCCAGTCTCATGATTCTGCCAGTCTTTTCCCTTATTCTCTTTCCAGAAAACTTCCCCATCCTTAGGCAGTCATAGTAGTACTTCAAATGAGGCAGAGCTAATCTCTTCCTCCTCTCCTTGCCTTTATTTCAATATGTCCAAAAACAGTATCACTAGGGGAAGCCCTGGATAGCTTGGGAGAGGTTTCCTAGCCACCGGACTTTACCACATGTGGGAAGAGTTTGTGTTTCAGCTTGTGATATGATGTCACAGCTCTCACTTTCTAAGAAAGCCAATTAACATTTGATGATACTATTGCTCTTCTTACAAATTACAACACCACACTCCAGAAGTAGGTGTCTGTTGTGTTCATTTAAAGAGCATAAAAATAAACAGGAGCAGTATTTGCTAAATAAAGCCAGCTTCTTATCTTTCCACTGTTTAAATAACTTTCACCTTAAAGAACCTCAGCAAACAGACATTCAAAGCAAACACACCCAAGTATTTTACATCTGGAATTCTGAGTAACATTTTCCAAGATTCAGCTTTTTTAAAGACAAGATTCTGGTATAATGCGTTCATGATTCACACACACAGATAGAGGCCCTTGTGATATTGTCCTACTTCTGCCAAGACTTTTTAAGGGCATGTGGAAAAATTCCTGCCTCTCAGGGTTGAAGTTATGTATGATCCAGGAGATGGTCTGCTATGTGCCAGCTTATTTTGAATTCAGATTTTACAAAGCAAAAACCACTTCCTGCCTTCTCATTGAAAGAGCAAGCAAAGCTGATCTGTTTAGCCAACACAGTAGTGGTGAGGGAGGCAGCAGAACACTGAAACAAAGTCCTGCCAAGTATTTAATAAAGAAGAAAAGTTAAATGCACTGAGCCAATAGCAATTTTCCTGCCACCCAGCAAAAGGCTAATTCCGCAATTAGCCAATTTCTGTGAAGTCCCCATTTTGCAAAGGACCCCACATGTTCTTACCATTATTTTAGAGCAAATTGTTTTACTCCATTATCTTCAAGCTTGTTTGGAAGTGATATTCCCTTCTCTACTCCCTCTGGATAATCACTTGAAAAGATGAAAGAATGTACCTGAGGGATTGCCAGGAAGAGGATTAAATCATATTGCTGGATGGGCTTTTCCATATTTGGAGTCTTAGAGAAGGAGGTGGTAAGAAAGTTCATTTTGGAAGCTTTAATCTGAGCTTTTGGGTTTTGGAAAAACGGGGATGGAGAAATTTCTTCCTTTTGTGAGTAAATGTCAATCCTGCCAGTTTGCAGAAATTACGGGCTGATTTATATTGAGTCACATATGGTCAATATAATATTGTCACATGTAACAATCTACCTTCCAAGGTTTCAGGCAATTTAGATACGACATGGAATATAGATTCAATTTGTTTGATTTCTTCTTCTTCTTCTTCTTCTTCTTCTTCTTCTTCTTCTTCTTCTTCTTCTTCTTCTTCTTCTTCTTCTTC
>JANHFL010001211.1:142747-153839 GCA_032468155.1 Oxyrhabdium leporinum | reverse complement strand
AAAAGCACCTTTGGGACAACCTGGATGACTGAGAATCTCCATAGACAATTCTCCACTTCTTCCTGCAGAGGTGAACTTGCGCTTTGCACAGACCCTAGTCCTTATTTGAAGCTCTCCATGTTCCCGTCTGATAGATAGAAAGTGACAGTATGATTTCCAGCTCTTTCATAAAAAACAAAAGTACAAAACCCACAGCATGAACTCCAAAATAACCATCTTCATTTTAAATCCTCTCCCCCCGCTAAAAAAAAAAAATACTCCAAAACTCTGCCCTGTTCACTCATGTCAAAATGTTGCCCACTCATACTTTGCTGGTTGACTTGACTCTCACTGGCTGGAATCCTATAAATTGAATTTAAAAATACTGTATGCAGCCCTCCAAATTTTGCTGACTTTCAACTTTCAGCATCCCTCCTCATTGGCCATTCTGACCTATTTAGGGAAACAGCAACATCCTTACAAATGGTAGTGCTTATTTGCTAATGCATAGAGCTAGCTTTGCAATTTCTAGATGGTTTTGCAATCTAGCAGTCTTACCTCTGAAACTACACTCACTAATTATAAGCTTTTTGTTAGAAAACAAGGACATAATTCCTTAGAGGTGCATGGAAAATATATCACAAATCTTAAAGATCTGTAGTGATTGATTTAGAAAAAGACTGCCCTTTTCCTAACTGAAATCAGGGTTTTTTTCTTTCTAAAATGGCTAATACAAAGAATTAGAAACCAGATTTTTCATTTTTGAAACCTCTACAGTATAAGACTCAGTCCAATAGAGCTTAATCAAATTAAAAGGCCAATGAAATAAATTCAGCAAAAAAGAAAGAAGAAAAATCAGCCCCTCCATTATTCTGGCTTCAGAAGTAGGGGACTCAGATGAAAATCTCTGCAACTGTTCTTACAAAGAAGGTTGATTTCTGTGTGAGTGCTATCTAGAACTTCAATGCCACAAACAGCATTTATAATTGCTTCTAAAGCAAATTAGTAACTAACTCAGGTGAAGCAAAAATAGAATTATAAATGTGATATTTGTAGCCTGTGAAAAACACAAAAAAAAAATCTGATTTATATATTTAATCCAACCACAGTTTGTGAAGACTTCAAGAGCCCCACTTAGAGGAATACAATAAGGTTGTTGTTGTGAATCACACTAGCAAGGTCAGCGTGCTCTAGCATGATCCTTTTTGGAGCACATAAAAAATATGGTGATCCTCATGCCACAGAACCACAAAATCAAGAAACAAAGCTTTAAAGCCACAAACTGCCATACCTACTGAAATGTGGTTTGCAGTCTTTTATTGGCTTCGGGGGAAAAAAGACTGCCATGTTTATTTTGGAAGGACTTAATTTACAGATGGCATGGGGTTAAAACTGAAACAATAATAGACTTAACTAAACGAGATGGGGGAGGCATTAGTGTTTTTTTCCCTTTATAGGTGTGGTTGCTTTTTTATCCAATTTTCTGTCCTTTCCCCTAGTATTACCTTCATGTCGGGTACTACCATACAGTACTCTACAGTATACATCAGATTTATAAATAACATGAATCAATATCTGGAAATATCAACTAATATCAACAATATGTTTGTGTATACTCAGCCACAGTTTTGTTCCATACAGTATCAACCTTGTGAACTCTCAAACTTCCTCTTTCCGCTATGTATTCAACATGGACAGTGATTAATATTTATATGTATTTATATGTTACGGTGTAGGTATATACATATGTATGTAGCATATCTATATGTGTGTTATGTATGTGTACACATTTGAGATCAGGCAACAGGATTTCATTTTTAATGTGTGCCAATGTGCCCACAGGGAAAAGAAATGACAATAAAGGTTATCTTATTTTATATGTATGTATATATATATATATATATATGTATATGTGCATACACACACTTCTTTACGCCTGCTTCTGACTTTTGGAAAATATAACTATAATTCAGTTTTCACTTTGTCAGCTTGAGTGGAATAAGTAGGCATTAGCATGAGCTCAAAGAGCAAGTGTTCTTTGTTATGTCAGTTTGTTGATTAAATGGAATGTCACCATTGATGAATTAGGCGCCACTCTTTCTGCTGGTTGACCTAGCAGCTCAGGATTGCAGAAACTGAAATATTTACCTTACAAAAACACAGGTTGATCAACAATACCGGAACATAAAAAAATGAGAAACAGAGAATTCTTCATAGTTGCACATGTCTTCAAGTTATGTGTTCTTTATGGAGCTACTACACAAAATATAAATAAAATGCATCAACTGGGGCATTACTTGTAAGTATGAAGGTACCAAAGTGATAGAAAATTCACTCATAGTCACATGTTTCTTAGCTTATTCATAAGGTTATTAGAACCAGTACCAGAAACTAAAACTTTATGTATATAGGACCCTTAAACTGAATTGATAATGAGTGCCATCTCCTCCTCCCAATATTTGGATATTTTCATTGGGAAAGATATACAAGTTGTTTTTTTATTTCTCTATTTGAAGAGCATTTTGGTCTAGTGAATAATGAAGAGTGAACAACTCCTCTAAAACCTCAAATCACTAGTAACTTCCATTACTTATTTAATTAAATGTTTAATGCTCCTCATCCTAAAACCAATCTGTATGAATTAAACCATGTTGTACATAGTTAAAAATATAAAAAACAGCTTTGCAGAATCAGACTAAAGGCCTATCTACTCCACTTTCTTCTCCCATATTGGCCAAGCTGATGTCTGTGAGGAGTCCCAAAAGACATTGGCACAGGTTTTAAGCAAAATCAGGATGAACAGACTATTTTTACGACTCTCTTGTCTTTTCCATCGCCTTCAGATCTTAGTGCTGTGGTCTTGAGTATTCCACCTCTGCTGAATTCAAACTCCACTTCTGATAGTCTTTCTCCAATGTATTGTTGAAGTCTGAATTGTAAAATTATTAGCATTTTCTGTCCAGCATGTGAAATAAATGCAATTATTTATTATTATTTTTTTAGGAGCCGTGGTGATGAGGTGGTTAGAATGAAGTACTACAGGCTAACTCACTGCTTACTCCAGGGGTTTGATCCTGGCTGGCTCAAGATTGTCTCAGTCTTTCATCCTTCCGAGGTCAATAAAATGAGGACCCAGATTATTAGGGGCAATATGCTGACTCTGTAAACCATTTAGAGAGGGTGGTAAAACTCTGTGAAGCGGTATAAAAGTCTAAGTGCTATTGCTAGTGCTATTACTACTTTGTCATTTTATCATTTTTATTTTTGGAAGATGAATTAGTCTGTTTGCCATACAAGTTCATAAGCCATATGTATCATCTTAATGGCATCATTTTACAAGAGCTTAATCAGTTCTGTTGATACTTCATCAACCTTTACAGTTTTGTTATTAGTGTCCCAAAGGTGCTTTTTCAAGAGGCAACTGGACTTTCTTGTTTTTCATTGAAGACATTTCACTTCCAAGAAGCTTCTTCAGCTCTGTGATATTTTCTAGGGGCAATTTAGCTTCACTTTTCAGGAGAGCTGTAGCTTAGTGATCAAACTTCTCAATGTGCCATTCATTTGAGGATCCTTTTTGTACAATTCTGAATATTTGCACTATCTCTTCTTTACATCTTCTTTTGTACAAGAGCTATTCCTTCTTGTCTTTTATCATATACAACTATGGGTCAAAGTTTTCAAATCTTTTCTGCTGTCTAATGATTCTCCACAGTTTTGCAAACCATATGTAGTGTCCCTAGACTTTCCAAATTCTTCAATATTGCCCCCTTTCTCTCTTTTCTTTTTATGTGTTGTAGCTCTCTGAGTTATTATTTCCTTTTCCAGGTGGTTTCATCTTTTGCTAGGTAATTTCCATGCATTCAGTTGCCATGAAAAATTATGAAGGTTACAGATTCAGGATATCTGGGAAGCATGAGATTTATTTAACGAGTGATTTATTAATGAATAATTTTATACTAAGGTTCTGACACAGACTAAAGTCATGCTATTCATAAGTTGTTCCTACTTTTTGCTCCAATTACCTTTGAACCTGAATCACACATAAAGACACTACAATTTATGCATACTGGGATGTTTGCCATACATTTTAGTTGACCTTTTCAATCACAGGTGCCTCATTTCTTATTATATTATATTATATTATATTATATTATATTATATTATATTATATTATACTAATTTTAATAAAATATAATTTATATTAATATCATTTCGTTTGAGCCCAGATGAAAACCTCATCACTAAGTATTCTACAAAATATTATACAAAATCTGTGTATACAGAAAGAGGGACCAGCAATTTCATTGTAGAATTTCCAATATAGTAGTGCCCAGAGGCTTAAAACAGAGAAGAAGTAGATCTAAAATATTTATTCAGCTTAATTCTAGATAAAGCAAGTTTTAGACAATGCAAAGTAGGAATATTTTTGGAAGAAAAGGGATGAGGGAAGGAATTCAATATTAGGAGACTGTATGTATGTATGTATGTATGTATGTATGTATGTATGTATGTATGTATATATGTATGTATGCATGCATGCATGCATGGTTTGTATGTATGTAAGTATGTATGTATGTATGCATGTTAAAAACAGGTTTGGGGGATTTCAGTCAGCTGAATTTTATTGTGTATGTGGATCCATGTTTAGGTGTGTGTTTTAATTTCTGCATGCTTGCAGATGTGGTAATTATTTTTTGTTCTCAGTGCTGCTTGTTATATTACATACATACAATAGAAGAAAACTGTCCTTAATAGATGGCCCAATAAGTCTATCAGCCAGTTCACATTAAAATCATTCTGTTCTAATATTATTGAAACTGGGTGGCTCTTCTGTTTCATTTTCTGAATATAGAAAATAAGGACAGAAAAACAACAAACAATATAGTACAAGGTCTAGAATATAGGTGGATAGCCAATCAAATCACAATTAACCAGAAGATTGAGGATGTCATATGGCTAATATATTCTAATACACCATTAACAATCTAGAGTACTCTAAGACATCTCACACCTAATTTCTGGTCAAGAGCTGTCTTTATTGAACTGTAAAAATATCTGGTTACACAAGTAAAGTAACTAAGAGAAAGAAAGAAGAGCTATAAATAATAAACCATGCTTTAAGAGAATACTGCAAATAATGTGCAGTGGTTTTTATATGTGCAGCTTTTTTATATGATTTCAAAAGTGTCACAGCACCTGGATTCCATTACCCAGTTTACTCAGCATTTGCTCTTGATGCCTAAGTCAAGGCAGGATTGCTCAATTCCTACCACACTGGTCAAGCATGACTTAACCAAATATTTCAAGTGTTTGAACACTAAGTCTAATTTTGTCCCTTCAAAGATATCCCAAATCACTTTCCTCCTTCTTCCTAATGGTGGGGCAGATCTTTTTGTTTCCACATCTCTGTAACTGTCAGACCCAAAAACCCAAGAAAGACACATAGGATTACTTCCAAGCAGTTTCCTTTACTGTTCCTCATCCATAGCCAGAAATTTTGCCAAACTAAAGCAACTTCTTGCATAGTTAAAGATATACTCTGAGAATTGCTAGGGAGGAGCCATCTTAACTTTCTTTCCCCCAACCAAACCATCTAAACTTTCCTGTGTCTTGGTCCTCTAGAATTTCTGCCTCCTGGGATTCCAGACTACATTCCACCACAATTACTTCCTTTCAGGAAGGAAAGAATGGAATAGAAACAAGAGGTCCATCGATATTCCAGGTCCAGGTTTTCTGGCCTTGGAATGAAGTCATGAAGGAAAAAGATTGATTATAGTAGCAGCCCCCAAACCAGTCAGTTACATTAAAAAAGGGTACTAGGTCATCATTCCACCCAAAAAAATATAATTGTTGATAGTACCAAAATCATGTTTAGTTGAAATTCTGGACACGTATTTACACACATATAAATACAGATCATCTAAGACTAGCATGACAGAGCTGATAGTCATTGTGAGCTCATATGTGTTGACTTTTCTGAACATGAAATAAACTCTGCTTCAGAGAACACTACGGTTGGTACATTTGGATGGGAATGGTGAGACCTGTATTTCAACATCCCTGGAGGACAATGTGTCGTGCAGTAATCCAAACATTGGTGGCACATCAGTCTAAACAGTTGGACATAATCAGACTGGATAGGTCACACTTTTTGTATCCTCTAGTAAAGTTGGGTCCATTTAAGTTGATTTTGTAAGGTGGGGGAGGGAACTAAAACCAGAAAACAAACTGTTTTTCCAGCATGGCACCTTACATTCTAAGAGAACTTCACTCCAAAACATGGCCTGCCAATAAATGTGATATTCTGGAAGGTGGTGGAAATATTTTTCCAGTGGGCCTTTGTGGACTGACCAATGAGTTAACCTATTACTTAGCTAATTGGATTATATAATATTTATTACAGTTTTTAATCTTTATCTCATGGTAAATTTATTGTATTTCATATTGTAATATGATGATTTATATTGTAATATGATGATTATGATGAAGATGTAAATAAATAAATCTTCTTTTCAGTGGATATTAATAACACAATACATCTGCTTGAGGAATATGCAATGTTGAAGTAGATGATGTTACCTAGTTTCGGTAATGAAACATCTGCAAGAAAACAAGCAAACTTAGAGAGCACCAAGGATACCCCCACCCCGAAGTAGAAGATGCTGTATCCCATACATTGGGAAATCTTTTAGTCTGCATTTTAAACAAATTGGTCTTTGTGTCTGTCAAATAAATAACATGGACTAAATGATATGGTCTTTCAGATTATTCACTCCTTTGAATTTTGAAATGAGGCAATTTGGCTCCAATCCATGCTAAAATGAATATTTCAATATGCACTGTACTTAGAATAATATGCATGCACAAAGGTGCATTTAACTGAGCCTGTAAATACTACTTTTCTTTTATTTTTAATTTAAAAATGCACAGATGAATGCAGAAACAGGAAAGCACCAATTTGGGAATTACCTGTGTTTGTGATACTCCAGTCATCTGACCACTCTAAGTTCAATGGACCATAAGACTTTTCAATATGAAATCATATTCACTCCAACATTAAGAGCAGGTAGTAAAATCTGTGTATTTTAATAGAATGTTTATTAACGATGGGAAAATAGAAGATTTTTTTTCAGACGTGCAAACATTAATAGAAAGCAGTGAATGTAAAAAAAACAAACCACCCTAAAATGGTTGTGAATAAGAGTGGGCTTATGTCTACTTTGTAACAGGGAAGTTTGAGGTATGTCAGAAAAAGCAACAATAAATACAACTCATTGGGAATGGGATACTTAAGAAGAATGTGTAGCACAATAAGGATATGGACAAGAAGAGTGGATATTAAATGGATGCAAATCTGAGTGATCAGAATCAAAGAAATATACAGATTGGTTAGATCACAGAGAGAGAACAAATGTTTATTAAATTGCAAAGGACATATGACCAAAGAATGAAAGGGTCAAGAAGAAGATAAACTGGAGAAAGTTATATTTGAATAGAGCTAGTGAGATCCTCAAAAAGAAAAAGTGAACAATTTTAAATAACAAAAGGCAATATACTAAGAGCTATATGGTCATTAAGTTAGCATGATTTGCTAGCAAAAGCTAGCGTAGTTGAAAGCTATGGAGAAATTTAGCAAATAATGTTGGTATAAATTAATTTAAGTATATTTCTTTTTCTTATCTTATGCCTATAATTTCTTGGGCTTACTATTTCTTATTCCTTTTTTGTACTCTGCATAATGTTATTTACATTTAAAGAGAACCTCAGGATGAATATGTATGTATGCCACCCTCAGATGTAAGAAGCTGTAATTAATTTTCTTTCCTATTAATTATGGAGAAAAATTACATGTCATGCAAGAATACAGCGGATTAGATGTACTCCCAAAATGGTTATTTGACAAAATTCACTTGAAAAGAACTTTTAGTTCTTAGGCAATATGTAATCATCAGATAACTGAGATCTCTGAACTTCATTGAGAAAGTTCATATATAAAAGTGCCGACACTAATGACTATATTATCAAGATGAAATCATTTTCAAGGACAGTTCCTTCTAAATTGAGAAACATGTTCTTTTTCTAAAGTATATAAATGTCCAGATATATGATGTTTGCTTGTTGATTTGATACACTGTCTTTCTACTGACATGTTTATAGGGTTATCAAAACTGACATTCTGGAAAACATTTATATTCCATAAAATATAAATTATTTTTAGCTGGGATAGAAGAGAATTGTGGGAATTTGGTCCTACTACTTTGGGAGGACAATTGATTTGGGAAAGCTTTGAATAAATACTAAGCTTACTACCATCAGTAGGCTTATCTAGTAGATTTTCAGGCTCACCAGCTAGGCCAGACCAGGAAATCAACATCAGGAAAAGGTTAAAGCTAAATTTATTGAGAATGTCCATAACAACAGAATCTTGCAGTTCTGATTGTGCTGTACCTATTCTCCCTTCTTAAATTCTGGAGATTTAGAGGGGTGTCCATCTGAGCCTCTTCTGCATAATTTCTGTCCATTGTGATCTTAAATATTTTTTTTTTTTTAAATATCTTATTTGTCAAATTTAAATACCACTTATTCCATTTACAGAGTGACTCTCTTTTCCCCACATATCTTGGTAGTGGAGCTGGAATATTTACATCATACTTTCCTTACTCTCTAACCAGAGAAAACCTGTCTTGATGTAACCGCTTCCCCTATGGCTCATTCCATATATGCTCAAGCTGAGATCAGATCTTAGTATTTCCTTCTACTGTTGGATGCTGCCCTTATAAAATGTGTCCCTCTATGCAGTATACTGTAAAGGCAGGAAAATCAAGAAATGTATTTCTGCTCACTAAGAAACTGTTTTCTTGTTATCCCTCAAAGGAAGTTCAATATATATGTTTAATTCCACCAAAATGTCTTCAGCTTTATGCCAGAGGAAATGGACAATTGGCTGGATGGATATGAAAAGAAGTTGGCTCTCTGCACTGAAGAGAACTGAATGGAATTTTCCAGACAACAAAATTACTTCCTCAAAAGTTGTCCAACTATGCATTTTCTCTTAAGAGACATTAAAGACAAAAATAGTTAAGACATGTTGGGAAATTTGGGAACAGTTTTTTATTGATTTTACTGCCACATTCATTCAACATCTTCAACAGCTGGCATCTAAACTTACTTAGCACAGGCAGTCATCTTGAGTACAGTCGTTCAGAAGTAAGAACACAGAACATTGGCTCTATCCTTATAGGCTCAGAATTCCTTATAGCAGAACTTTTTACATAAAAGTAAACTGTCAACTCTGAAGCTGGCCTTACTGAGGCCATCTTGGAGGCTTCAGTGTTACCATAATGGTGATAAGGGATAGGGAGGGAACTAAGGACATTCCCACAGGTGTCTGAAGAGAGGAGGAGTGAAGTTTCCAAGGAACCGGACAGCACCCTGACTGGATCATGTGACTGATTGTTTGCAAAAGGGGGGAAAGCTTTACTTTTAATTAGATGAAAACTGCGGGAACCTTTAGAGTCGATTTTCACCAGTCTGTGCCAATATGATTTAGCCAGTAAAACTGTTCTTTAAGGAAACTCTGGAATTCTGTTTGCTATGGGTATATTACTTGGAACCCTGACATTAACCTAGCTTTGGTCAGATTGAAAGTCATTCCCAGTTTTTATATAATTACAGCCTTAAGAAAATAAATTGGAGAGGAGATATAATAAATATATTGTTTATTAATATATTATTTATCTGCTTTTTATTCTGAAAATTTAACTCTTATGAAGGATCAGTTTTTCACACTGACCCATCACACTGTGACCATTCCATTTCAAGTAGAATATGATTTTCTCAACAGCGTGTTATGTATTCATGGTTCACAACAGTTAAAATAGAACTAAAATAGTCCTGTAGTTAACGAGCAGGCAAAATTTCTCCCACTTTTTTCTGCTCTTTTAATTTCAGATAATGACAATTTCTTTATTTAATAATCTCAAACAGGTATCCTTGGATTATACAATGTATCACCTCAGAGACTGCATACTTGATTTAACAAGTTGGATTTGAGGCTTATTTTAGTGAATTATATAGCAATTTGGGCAAATGTCAGCAATTTTCAAATGATGATAGTTTGTGGATTCACCACATTTATATTGATACTGTATGGAGAGAAAACTTAAAACTGCACTGTTAAAGCATTTCTGAAAACAGCTAAAACAAGAAGAATGGCAAAAACCAGCTCCTGGCCAAAAACTAGATACTTGCACAAAGCATTTACGCTGGCAAGAAAACATGTTTCAGAAAATGGTGTAAACTCATGCAATGATGGGGATTTTTATTTTTTCAAATATTTGAAACCTAAAGAATTTACACGATGATTTAACACACACTTGGAACTTTTTCTACTTTTATTGTTTTTAGGTTCAAGTAGTGATGTCATTAGGAGCAAAGTAAAAATAGAATAATAGAAATCCTCTATTGGACAAATTCCAAAACATTGTTTCTAATATATAGTGTAGGACTACCCCAGCCATTTTTACAAACAATATTTATACAGGAAATTGAGAAAAAATTACCAGCGATCTGGGAAGCATATGAGACACACACTTTTCCCCCCCATAGCATTTCTACACAATGCAGAGTCAGTTTGTGTTTTTGCTTTTTTTCCCCCAGATCTTCCAAGAGTTGATTCATTGGTTGTGACAGAAATTGACCAACCGGCTTGTCATCTGAGACTGACATCTGAGACTGAGATGAAGTGACTGGTTCAAAGTCATCCAGCTGGCTTTCATGTCTAAGGCAGGAGCAGAACTCATACGCTCCTGGTTTCCAGCCTGGTGCTTTAACCACTAGACCAAACTGACTTTTTTATAAGAGGCATACACTGATGTAATGAAAAAAAAGGACTCTGTGCCCAGATTTAGAGTTTCGTGGTTGTGATTAATTCTTAATTTCATGCAGTGGTTGTGATTAATTCTTAATTTCTGGAATGCCAAACAACAATGACTTATTTTTGTATTAATTTCTTTAAAAATGTATCTTTCTTTACAATTTATTTATTTATTTATTATTTTAAATTTATATACTGCCCCATTCCGAAGACTCGGGGCGGTTCACAACTTCATTT
>JANHFL010001211.1:119563-132991 GCA_032468155.1 Oxyrhabdium leporinum | reverse complement strand
ATTTGAACCGCTAGATTGAATCAGCAGAAGTGGCCTGCAGTTCAACACTCTAACCACTGCGCCACCTAGGCTCTTAGCTTTTCCTTGATTGTTTTCCATGTTTATAGGTATCTAATTAGACCAAAAACAGGAAATGAAAATTAAGACTTCCCAAAAAAATGAACCTAAATTTTTTTTGTAGAGGGGAGAACAATTGCTGGCTTTGTACTCTGAAGAACCTCCCTTGATGCGTTTTAATTCCTCCTTGCAAATTAGTCATGAATCTCTGGAGATAGCAATATCTAACTGAACTTGTCTGAGCTCAGGATCTAAGTAGAGTCAACTCTATGCTTGAATGATAGATTACCTGGAAATCCCAAGGCTTTTTGGTAGCATAAAATATCATAAAACAAATAAACCAGAAGTAACAGCCAATCGTTTTCATTGGGCTATCGCATCCACGCTCTCAAAATCCAGACAAACATGAAACCAAGAGTTACCATTCTCTGCATTTCTATGCTGCCCTCTAATGATCATGTGGATTTTGGTACCAGAGCCATTTCCACCAGAGCCATAGATTTCTGAATCATCCCCAAAAAACCCACATGGCTCATTACTTAAAATATTGTACAGTGAGTATTTCCATAGGTTGCTGGATCTAGGAAATGTATTGTTTTAAATGAATTCAGAGTATTGCTCTCCACTCATTTGAAATAACATGTTTCCTAGATTAAGCAACCCAGCCTCTGAGAATGCATGGGAATACTCATTGCAAAATATGGAACTGCTCAAACAAAAGTCTTCATCTTACTTTCTGAGAAAGTTTAATTCCTCAACATTAATAAATAAATGTTTCAGGAACAACTCAGGGCACTTTGCTTCAAAAACCTCACCCGTTACACCTTGTGTTGCAATCTTGCACTACCACAGAAGTGGCCTCCTAACTGTCTCAGTAGGGGACAAAATGGAGGATTGAAAGGCCAAATGGGTTAGGGCTATAAACAGGGTACTCCCTTTTGCTTAGTTCTGTTGATTTTTCAACAACAAAACAAATAAGCTGTAAGTTTCTGGACAGAAGTGAGTGCCAAGTTTTTCTTTCTGTTTGCTCCTGAAGAATGGCAGTAAGGTACATGGACATCTTGCCACTTGGCAAGAAGTGGAAATTGTAAGACATGAGATGAAGAATTCCCATCTAAGAAGAATTACCTCAAGCTCCAGAGGAAATGCTGCAGTATTTACTCTAGAGCAGGAGCTGAACTGACAATTAAGTTTGCTTTCCAGCCCTTAATGCAAGCTTAGGGCTACCAGATCTGAGCTACAAAAATGCATATAGCAATAGCATTTATACACTGCTTCATAGTGCTTTACAGCAGTCTCTAACCAGTTTACAGAGTCAGCATATTGCACTCAACAATCTGGGTTCTCATTTTACCAACCTTGGAAGGAATGGGAAATTGAGTCAACCTTGAGGTGGTGAGGATTGAACTTCTGGCAGGCTGCAATTCTACATTCTAACCACTGTGCCACCATGACTCCTATGCATGCTCAATGACCACAATGAATTACAATAGTTTCTCTTCTCTTCTCTTCTCTTCTCTTCTCTTCTCTTCTCTTCTCTTCTCTTCTCTTCTCTTCTCTTCTCTTCTCTTCTCGTCTCTTCTCTTCTCTCCTCCTCTCCTCTCCTCTCCTCCCCTCTCCTCTTGTCTCTTCTCTTCTTTCTCCCCCTCCTTTCTCTATCTCTCTCCTGCCATCTGGTGGTCATCAGGGATTTTGCAGCAAATCTCTGCTTATCCTAAGTTAGCTCAATAAATATGCAATTTTGGATTTTGGATTCCAACAGCCCTTACTTGTCAGAAGGGGTCTTAGAAAATCAAGATGGCTTAGAGCCAGTTTTCAACTTTAACCGCAAATGCTGCTTTTTTGCTTTTTCCTACTCACAATTTGTACTTTGGAGAGAATGCAGGAAAGGGGAAATGAGGGAAACTGGCAGAAGAAAAAAAAAACTAGTGGAAAATATACCTACCAAGGGAGAAGGTGGGAATTTATATACTGCAAGACTTCATCTCTGAGTCTCTAAAAATATTTCTCCTTACTGAACAGTGAATTAAAATTCTATCACAGTGTTTCTTGACTGGATCCAAACTGCCACCCTTTGCCTCAAAGCTGAGCCAGGAAGCTATGCTTGTTTCTGATGTAGTTTAAACCATCCTGAGGCAAGAACTACTATGTCAATTAGGGAAGCATGTCTGGCCAAACCATTAGTGGTCCCACTTATCAGGACTAAGTCAGACAGTTTGGCTCCCCCCAGACATCAGGATTTGGATTTTAACTTTTTCTTTCCCCCATGGTTAGAAGTATGAGGGGCCATTTCCTCTGTCACTTCTGGTACTCATTTCTAACCTTCTATATTTGTTTGTTTATTTCTCTGCATCAGTTGAACTCAGGCATGGCAGATGAATCATGTGAGTTGATCACCTTACAAACAAATCACCAATGCATCCATTATAGTTGATTGGGATAATAAGGCAGAGATTCATTTGATCTATGTTTACTCTTATTAGTAACATAGGCATGTTGTTGATAGCTAGTGTCTCATCACTGACCCTGTCTGAACTGTGATTTCTCAAAGATCCATTTTTAAAAAAATATCCTTAATACTCAGACTTTTTATAGGTCAAACTACCACAATAACAGAATAACAGAGTTGGAAGGGACATTGGAGGCATTCTAGTCCAATCCCCTGCTCAGGCATGAAACCCTATACCATTCTGGACAAATGTCTATCCAACCTCTTCTTGAAAACCTCCAGAGATGGAGCACCCACAACTTTTGAATATAAGCCAGTCTGCTGGTGTATTTTTCTGTCAGGAAATTTCTTCTTAGTTCTAGGTTGCTTCTCTTTGTTTAGGTTCCATCCATTGTTTCTTGTCCTGCCTTCCAGTGCTTTGGAAAATAGGATGTCTCCTCTCTTTTTTGTCTCTTAGATATTGGAACACTGCTATCATGTCCCCCCTAGTCCTTCTTTTCATTAAACTAGACATACACAATTCCTGCGAATGTTCTTCATATATTTTAGCCTTCAGTTCCCTAATCATCTTTATTATTCTTTCCTGTACTCTTTCTAGAGTCTCAATATCTTTTTTAATATCATGACAACAAAAACATTTCAATAAATAAACTTTGTAAAAAGGGGGCTTTTCTAGGAATCAAATAACAATCTAAGCCACCTCTCAATCAGATCTCCTTACATCATGCTACAGTCAAGAGTCTTGGTTATCCCCTCATATTAAATAAATTCTTCAATTTTAATATTATTCAGTTTCAATACAAGATAACTATCTCAGATAGGTTTTGTAGGTTCCTGTATGTGTGCAATTTATTCTTTCATTACAGAATATATATGTGACCAAAATTAAACCAAGATGCTGTCAATTTCACGTATTCTCTAGAGATTCTCAAAAACAATGTTCTACGGGATGAATCCATGTCATATAACAATAAAGGAAAAATACTGATAAAATTATTTATGGTGCCAGTGAAGCTAAGAAAGGGAAAGTTTCTCATTTATAACTACAAAAATCAAATAATTATTTTCTTCTTATCCTAAAATAACAAAATGGTTATTGCTTTTTTTTACTAATCATAAATCTCTCATGATAAAAATGGCTTAGCAGCAAACTCAGTTCAGAGAGAACCAAGATGTCAGAAATCCTTAAAGGTTCTATTCATATAAACAGGAGAGAGAGTAGTACAAATTTTACACCTCCCGCTATTGTCCGTGCTAAATTTTGAGAGCAATCTTTGGTCTGAAAGAATAAAAGGTGTAAGTACTCACTGATAAACATTCAAAATTTTACTTGATACATTCTCAGACTCCATTTTGGCATATTTCATGCATTACTTTTTAAGTATGAATGTATGTATGCTTATGGGCAAGCACAGATTTGTTTCTGATAACATGTGATAATAGGAAGGGGGGAAAATAAAACTTTGTAGTGTTGCTTAAACATTTATGTATCCAGAATGTTTCAGCCAGAAATGGGTCTTTTCTGGAGTTAAAAACAATAACAACTCTGAATATTTCTATGCAATGCAACTTTGTACAATCTAGTGTAATGTTTACAGCCTTTGATAAAGGCGGTTATCTGGATGAAAAACACTATATTTATCAAACATTCTATCAACGTCTTTCCAGATGATGAAAACACCAAACAAACTCAATACATTTGTATACTCATTCTCTTCCTTGCCACCATATTTAACCTCAGAATATTTACTAATTGAGCTAATTAAATTCCTTTCTTTACAGCTTGTCCCAACAACTAATTGGTGCATTTTGTGTCATTTGCCGTTATAGTCAAGAAATAACACATACAATTGTGATTAACAAATTTACATTTCTAACAAATAAGGGATGAAATACAAATTGGGAGTAAGCCTGATTCACAAAACTGACAACACCCTTTGGATTTTGGAGTGGCAGAATTCCAACGGCTAATCTGGATGAATCAACTAGTGGTTGTAAATTGCGTTCTAACGATGAGGCCTGAATAAGATGCAGTTTCTATTAGTACGTCATCATTGTGAAAAATGCCAAAGGTCAAATGATTACAAGACAGCTTTATGTTTTGGAAACCCTTTTAAAAACTGCTTAGCATGCTATTAAATCTCATCCAAACCATACTTTAAAACTCAAAGTCAAGGCAAGTCAAAGTTTATCCACTTTCAGTAGAAAAGCTTTTTAAGATGTCAGCTAATGCTTCTGTTTGGATATAGATGCTTCTTAACTGTGCTGTCTGATCAGTCATACTACACCAAATCTGTTGCAGTTGAAAGTCCATTTGCAAACATGCTTCTTGTACAGACCTTTGCAAATAAAATCTGAGGCATCCTATTATTTAACTGGAAATTAAAGAGATAAGTGATGAACTTTAACCATTCTATGC
The DNA here is from genome assembly GCA_032468155.1 of Oxyrhabdium leporinum. Taxonomy (NCBI): domain Eukaryota; kingdom Metazoa; phylum Chordata; class Lepidosauria; order Squamata; family Cyclocoridae; genus Oxyrhabdium; species Oxyrhabdium leporinum. The sequence continues at coordinate 128,066 of JANHFL010001211.1, read as the reverse complement.
TAAGCTATTAACAAGGACCAGCAAAAGCAGAGAAATAAAAAGCTCAATTATCTTTGTGGGAGAGCTGTTCCAAATTATATTCCTTGTACCAACTTAATTACCCTTACTGTGGCATCTCATTAGTGAAAAATTGAAGACAATTAACTATTAAGGTCATAGATAATGATGACAGAATATTTAAGTTGCATTACAAATGCAAAGGTAAAAGGCAGAGTAAAACAGGGAGAACTTTAACATACGGCAAAACTGTGGAAAAGAAAATAAATTAGTTGCTTATGAAGACATGGAAAAAAAGAAAGACAAGTGGGAGAATTTGTGCCCTCATGAAGCCTCGGTGATTTTAATATCTGCATATTGCATGAAACATGCATGTTGATGTTGTCCATTATGAACAGAATAGTCTTTCTTGTCCTAACCTGTTTGAATTGGGAAAAATCCAGTTTTCCCATATCTAACATTGGACCAAATCTCCTAGAATTTCCAGCCAGTTTGACAAACATTGCAGAAAACAGTGGTTGCAATTTTACAGGTTTATTGATGGCTAAATTATAACAAAGAGTCTGGAAAAAATCAGAAGCATCACAGATAAATAAGTTGCAGGATGACGAAGAACAAATATTTCTTTTTGATCTCCGCTCCTTGTTGATCAACCAAGTTTTTGGGAAACAACAGAATAATGGCAAAAGATGGCATTGCTCAATAAAGAGTCTACTCTGAGAGTCTAAGCCTCAAATTCTTAAAATGGAAGCCACTTTTCTATCTTTTTCCAAGGTGCAGTTCAAGGAAGAAGCCTTGGAAGTGATTCAGTGCTATATGGTCCAAGGAGAGGTATCTGGTCCAAGGGTTAGAGGTTTCCTGGTATTGCTGTAATTCTTCCTTGCTCTGTCTACTCACTTTCACCCAGTTGAATAAAAACGAGCACCAATTTCATTTCATGTTAATGCTTGAACAGTTTATGTACCAAAACTGTAGATCTTTTGGATGACGTGAATAAGCTAGCATCAAAGTAGGACAAACAGCACTGGAAAGGAGCATATATAATTATAAAACCCTATTAATCTTCTCCCTGGAATAAACCTTGTTCTTAGTGTCTCTTGACATGTGTCTTGCATTCTGAAACCATGATCATCTTTGCTCCTCTTTCTTGCTTCCTTTTCAATCAAGTGCCACATTCTTCTTATTATGTGGTCACCCAAACCAAATGCAATTTCCAGCAGGGTACTCCATGTAATTTTCACTAAATAAACATGTTTGAGCTGAAGGGCATCCAAACAGATTCCAAAAGGATTCATTGATTACCACCGAACACATGAAATACGCACTGAAAATTGATGCCCCCAGCTATAGGATCTTTGCCAATCAGCATGAACAACACATGGTCAAAACTAACGTTGTCAGATTTGCACCCGGTCCCACTTCAAAGAAAAATGACACAGCCAAGAAAACATCGAAATCTCTCTCTTGCCTACTTTTAACAACATGTGGTATGTGGCTTACTGAATCATATGCTGTGTGTTCTTTTGGTTTCTTAAAACAAATTTTTGCTTAACCTCTGCTCTGACCCAATGAGTAAACACGGTACCAAGTTATGCTCAATTTCTGTTCTTCTCTTTTAAAAAACAGAATGTTTGCTTATGTGGTGACCACTGAAAGAGAATGCCTTTTCTGATTAACTCTATCACAAATATTTGCTGCTTTTCATTTCTTGACATAATTTTCCCAGTGCCCTTAATTACAAAATTCTTGCTTGTGTCAGGTATCTAATGCCTGTATGAACACTGTTTGTTCTTATGTTATATAGTTTATCTTCTATTTTTAATTAAAGGTCTAGACACAAAGTCTATAAGCCTGTCTTTAGATTATTGGCCTTCCCCAGCCTTGGAAGCTTGGATGGCAAAATGAATATGAAACCACACGTGACATGATCAGTTCCTCTTTTATACGTACTCCCCTCCCCTTTTGAAATTACTGGGTTTGGAAATTTATGAAAAAGATTCAGACATCAGTGAAAAGGAAAAAAAAAATCTAGTGAGGTTTCTACTCTTCATTTGTTGCTGAAGTTACAGCCTTAGGCAGCAATATGTAAGCAACATAACTTCTGCCATGCTGGGAATCTCCAGAGAGCAAAAAAGGTTTTTTCAACAGCTGTGGATCTCAGATACAATGCTCAGAATAGAATAGGATTTGAAAATATTTAATCTACTTCCTGCGGTCACCATTGTGGAATGTGGATGACAGCCTCAGTGTGGGTAAACAGGTTGACAGACCTCGAATAACCAAGCATGAGGAGGAAAGACTTCCCATTTTATTTGGGGAATGAGCCTTCCTAAAATGAGATGATTTATGTTTAATTGGGATCAGACCAGAATTTTCTTGTTTTGTTTGTTTTGAACAAGTCTTTACTATACTCCTAGTAATGTTGTAAGAAATGTGAAGACATGCTACTTGTTCAAGTCTCTTCGAGGCCCACTTTTATCCTCTTTTCCCAAATCTATCCCCAGACCTAGCATCAATTACTGGAAAAACTAATGAGATCTAGATTTTGAGCCAGAATATTGCCAAATATTTCAGAAACGTTTGTTTTTGCACTTTCCATCCCTTAATGACTTCAAGGAATCTTTGATCTAAGAAAGTAATGTCTTTACAGTTCTAGGTTTTATGAAATGGTGCTTACCAAATAATGTTGGTGTATGAAATATCGTATTATGGTGTTGATAGCTTATACTGCTGTCTAACACATTCCTCTTTCCCTCTTCTTTCCCCTTTTCTGGATATATGAGTCTTCCTCTAACAATCAATAAGCATTCAGTGGGTGCTGAGAATGCATATTCCTTATCAGAAAATTTGGACACGGGATTGAGATAGTCCCAGATCTTATTTGCAAATAGATCTAAAATTGAAAAACCTTGTTCTGCACCCAGGTCTTCTAGAGCCTAAATATGTTCAACCATCTGACCAAGATTTGCAAGTATATTTACATGGATAAAATATTTTCGAGTGTAGGAGTGAGGAATGTATTTATTGCTATATCTATTCTTATTTCTAAATTAGTGTCTGTAGTAATTCAAACTATAGGAACATCTGCAGCCTATATTAGTGTCTGTAGTAATTCAAACTATAGGAACATCTTCATACCATGCTGGCAGTGATTAAGACAATATTCTCACTGACATCACAGGAAAGTTCCGTGCACTAGTGTTTTATGACAGTCTGCTTATATACTGTGAATTGCAAGATAGTTGCCTACAGCCATAGTTATAATTTAAACAGCTAAATTGAAGCTCTATTCCATGGGAATATTTCCAGCTATGTCACAATGCCACCAACATGATTTTTCACCAATACCTGCAGGACAGTCCAAATATTAATTTTCCATTTCTTTCTCAACCGGCGTTTTATGTAGCCAAATTTGATGGGCTTTATAATGACTGTATCTTACTTGCACTACAGATGCAAGACACCTGTTGCACTTAATGAAACCATAACTAATTCATTTAAGAATGAATTACTGTTTCAATTTGTAATTAAGTCAGACACCAATGAAGAATCATGGCCAAACATGCCCAGGCCTCTTGGATTCATAGCAATGTGTGCAAAAAAACACCTCCAGCTTTTTCATTACTTTACAGTTTTTTCAGAGCCTGAATAGTAGAAATTGATCTCCCCTCACTTTCAACTCAAGAACATCTGATGGAATAAGTTGGTTATCAGAATAAAGGCAAAAAAACAACAACCCCAAACCCTATTCAGCAGTATAAGAGAAATAATAATTTGATGGCATATTCTAAGTTTCAATGTGATGTATAGCTAGCTATTATCACTATAACATTTGTATAGTTATCTTTCTTTTTTCTTCAGCCATCTTTCCTTATTTGCATTTAAGCACTCAATGTATATAATATAGGAAACATAGCTCTTTATTGGAGATCAGAATCCTGTTCTTGGTTTTGATGGTGCCTTGTAGCACATGGAAATTACATTTCAATATATTACCCTAACAGTGTATGGTAAATCCTGAGCAAAAAGAGCAGGCTTGAAAGAGCGAAGGCCTACATTTGAAACATAACCGTTAACACGGCAAAACCGCCAATTAGTAAACTTCATTTAATTGATTTATTTTGGGTGACTGATCTAGTTTCAGTGTAGACCTGACAGACGGAAAGGGATGGTTCCACATTCCAAAAGCAACTCAATCCTTTCTAAGAATGATTAACGTTCACATGAACAAGGATGACAGATGTTTCCAGATGAACAGACCCATTCAATATTTGATCTATTCTTTTTCTTTCTCCTTTTTGTTTGGAGGGGGGGGGGATGGGGCAGAGCAAGAAAAACACCGAGAAAGCAGTGGAAAAATATGAAAGGGTTATAAACAGAATGTGGTTTACAGCAATCCAAAGGGTATCTGTGGATTAGGACTGCTCAATAGACCCCATCGTTACATATTTCAGCAGTAAATATTGTTGGTTTACAAGATTTAATACTAATGTAATTCATAAACCTCAGACTGAGCATATAGAATATTTGTGTAACACCTCTAAGGGAAGGATAGGCCGTGTCTGTCTTTTGATTATCTTAGCAACCAGGTAGCAGAAAGGCTACATCAGTCTTAATTCCCAAGTCAATGCATGTATTAAATAATCCAGCAGAGAGGAATCAAAAACTATCAGCTGCTATTAATAATAATAATAATTAAAAAAATACCAGCTTTAGTCCTGAAATGTATCAGGAATATTAGTCTTCAAAGAGTAATTTGCTGGGATGGCACAGCAGTCTGGCCTTTTACTCTTTGCCAGTTTCTTGAAGACAAGGCAAGTTCAACCAAACCAGGAATGAGAGGAATTTCACTGAGAGGCAGATTGAAACTGACCAATGAATACCTAGATTGTCCTATCACATGATCTGCAGGAATTCCTACTGGACTTCCTTAGTAAAGGCATATTAGCCTGGAATGTGGAGTCATGTGGCTTTGAGTCTTGGAATTCAGGATGAGTTGGGGGAAGAGTCAAGCATGTGGATTCTCTCAGAATTGATATCTGGAGCCTTATAAGTCTGTGACTGAGCCTCATCCAAGGAGATGGCTCAACCTATTGCTACTTGAGTCCTAATTTTGCCTTTTCTGTAAAAACTCCTTTATGTTTGATTAAGATATGCTCTGTTCAGTGATTTGAGCGAAGATAAGAAAATTGCTTCCTAAGATTTTCATGCTAAATGTTCTAATTAAGGGGATTTTGCTTCTTTCAGGGGCTACATGTGCTGCAGATACATGTATACAGTGCATATAGGCTTTGTGCACACAACCAGCTTGCCCCAGTTCGAATACTGGCTGCAAACCAAGGATAGGACACAATGTCATCCTCCATTCACCTTAATCTGCTTGAAAGACAACTGCTGCTTGTCCTTTTTTTGTGCCAGGTATCAAAAGTAGTTTTCTAATTTTTTGCTAGTACAAATGGTTGTGTACAGATTGTGGGCTGTGCTTCATTTTATTGTAGACAACCCTCCTCTAATGCAGTTGCTACTGTGTGCTGTAGCAGGGCTGCCCCAAGCCCCATTCAATCTGATCATCGATTATTGACATCCTTGGATATTTTTTTCTCAGAAAGTCACAAATGGAGGAGTGAATGAATGGGTTTTTGGAATTCCTCTTCCTTTTTCCTAACCAGCTAAAAATTACAAGATGGTTTCCCCAATCTTGGCTTTCCCCATCTCAACTAGGTGATAAGAAAAATGATGAGGGTTTTATTGTTTTGTTTTTCTTTTTCACCAGTGCATTGGGTGACATTCTTGGTTGGAAGATGTCAAAAATGATGGCAGTTAAGATGTGTGTGTGTGTGTGTGTGTGCACGCGTGCATATGGGTTCATTCAAAAGGTTTATCAATGGAAACCACATATCTTTAAAGAGATGAAAGTAAAGGAAATGGGAAGGGATAAAGAAATTGAAGAATCCACTAATTGGGTGCCATGATAAACGTGGTCCAAGAAGTACACCGGATCATCACTACAGCCTAAGTAGAGAAAGGGGGTGAAAAACAAAAAATATATTTCTTAAGCAAACCTTTGCTTCTAACCAGTCCATGCACTGAAGTTAGTTTTACTATGTGAAAAATCCCATCATGTTTTATGAAGAAAACACCTGCTTAGTTGTCAATATTTGGATGCTCCAGTGAGGTGCAAAAGTGGAAACGATCTCTTCCTGTTCCCTTTACAGGTGTAGACGTTGGAAGTCTATCTAAAAGTACTATAGAATAATGAATTTTTCAACGGCTAATTTTCATTCAATATTTATTCATTTATTTAATTTATATGCCACCCATCTCACTATCCAAAATGGCTTACATCACAATAAAAACACAAATATAAAAACATGAAAATTAAGAGAACTTAAGAGAACTTAAATAAAACTAGAAACTTAAGAGAACTTAAATAAAACTAGGAACTAAATACACAAGCAGTATGGAAGTAGAATCTTATTTCTTATCCACCACTCACCTCCAGCATAAAGTGCCCCTATCAGGACCACAAGCCAATCAACAGAGCCAGATTTTAACAGAATAACATAGTTGGAAGAGACCTCAAAGATCTTCTAGACCAATCCCATGCACAAGCAGAGCATCCTACACAATGCCAGACAAATGGCTGTCCTTTCTCGTCTTAAAAGTCTCTAGCACCCACAATTTACTTTTGGAAGGTCTTTTAGAAAGCCAGGAAGGTGGGGGCAGATCTCGTCTCCAGTGACAAGAGGGAAAAAGGGAAAAAAGATATTCCAAATATAAAGACTGTCTTGCCATAAATGACCTGGGAAAAGTAATACCAAAACCATAGTATTACATCCCCCAAGCACAACCTTTTCTAAACAACCAGGCAATGAAGTCCTGCAATTCAGCTATTCATCAGCATTCACTTCACTTATTAAAAGGCTATTTGTCTGAGATACTTTTTTTGTAGGTACCATGTGTGTGAGAAATTTCTTTGTTGTTAAATAGGGCACTTAGTCCAGTGTTTGTTTTTAAAAAAATACTAGCTAAGCAGGTGATCAGTGCAGTAGCTGAGCTGTGCAATTGATTCAAGGCAGACAAAATTATATTGAGAGAAGAAATAAAAATAGGACAAATAATTCATGTATAAGTTATTCTGGTAGTAACCTCATAATTTATTTAAATGAATGAGTACTGCTAATTAAAGAGACCGTAAAATCATAAAGGAATTTATCAAAGCACACCCAAGATGCTACATCAATGAGGCTGCGTCCTTTGCGCATTTCAACAGCAGAACGCTAAATGAAAAAGCATAACAAGAATTCTGTTTTATAAGTTCACAAATTCTATCGCCAGTCCTTTTGCCGAGTGGAAGAATACAGAATATTACAGAAAGCCCTTAAATGTGGGAAATAAGAGGTCTTCTCTGTTCTGTCCTCCAGTCTAAAAACATGAGTGTAGAGGACTCCCCCCCGAACATCCCTTAACCAACTACAGAAATGTTGTCTACTTGCATTTTGCCTGTTGGGCCTTTCTAACAGTGTAGTGGCTATATTATCACAATTTGCTGCTCTAATATAATGTTCTGTAATGAGAAGCATGTACATATATGGCAAAGCACAGTCTACTCTTTGTCTTCATCTTCTGCTTAGTAAGCAGAATTCTGATACTACGCTAATTCCAATGAGAACGCTCCTGCCTGATTTCCTGAATGCACTCTGGGATTTTCTTTATTCCTCTTGGAATATGGAAAAGGCTTGGCTTAGAGAACAGATACTAGGCTTCTACGTTTTATATTTGCTTTGCAGAAGTAAGTCATCTTTCCTCCTCATTTTGCAGGAAAACAGTGAAGAATAAACTATAACGGCAAATAGAAATTTACTGAAATTTCAAAATAAAAGTGGTTGAGCCCACACTGCACGGTGAGAGATGCAACAAATGCTCCATTTCTGCCATCACGGATGACAGGGTTACACCCAACCAGGGCAGTAATTTTCTAAGAATTCAAATTGCATTCAAGGTGTCCTATGGGAAAGCCAAGGATATGAATTGAGTAGACATATTGCTGTTGTTGCATATAATAAGCCCTAATGACAAAGAAAATCACCTTCTAAAACCTCTAACTGCCTAGCTGCATGTGCATGTATGTGTGCATGTGTCTCCATGTCCATGCCCCAATGTTTAAATCCTGATTGTCTTTCTCCCATCTTCTTCTTGAAATTCACTGCTTGAAGCTGCTTCTTGAAATTCACATGCTGGACTTTGGTGGCACGTTCATTGTGTTTACCTAAATATATTATCTGATAATAGGATTGTTGGTTCTTGCTTTGCCATGCCCAGTTGTCATAGCAGAATAGATGGCATTACTTTTCCACATTATATTTTGTAGATAAAATCACTCAGATCTGTTTTGGCTTGGAGTTCCATTTTGAACAGAATATGTGGATATAATCATGGCAAATGCTTGTCCTATAGAGAGGGAGGGAGAGAGAGAGAGAGAGAGAGAGAGAGAGAGAGAGAGACA
>JANHFL010001211.1:104014-114195 GCA_032468155.1 Oxyrhabdium leporinum | reverse complement strand
GGGGAGATTTAACCTGGAAATAAGGAGAAATTTTCTGACGGTGAGAACAATCAACCCGTGGAACAGCTTGCCTTCGGACATTATGGGAGCTTCATCACTTCAGACTTTCAAGAAGAGATTGGACCGCCATTTGTCAGAAATGGCTTAGGGTTTCCTGCTTTGGTGGGGGGTTGGACTAGATGACCTACAAGGTCTCTTCCAACTCTGTTAATCTAATCTAATCTAATCTAATCTAATCCAAGATGTTTGGAATGCCTTAAAAGGGGGAGTGAGCAGGCTTTGTCTATAATTCTACTGTCTATTTTTCTTCACTGCAAAGTCCATCCTGCTTACATTTGGGCAGGAAAACTCTAAGTATCAAACAAATTACTGTCTTAGTCCTTCTACCTTTTCACTGGAGGTTGATTTTGGCAACTTGTGCATAGGAAACAAATAGATACACAGCAAATCTACTTTATATCATGGAGAGATTGATTTTCCTATTTGCAGACTAAAGACTACACAATAAAAAAATACTTTTAGTAGCACAAAAAAATTAAAGAGAATAAAAGAGATTACCAGATACCATAAGAGTTTTTTTTATTCTACTATTATGCAAATGCCGAAAACATAAAAATATTTGTCCATTGGAAACACTGTCCCAAAGGCATACTAATGTTTTGCTTTGTTTTTTTCCTGGGCATCTCAGATCAGATGTGCAAATTGTACTCTGAATTATATTTTAAAGAGTACTAAAATTAGCAGAAAATGCTGGTCTGGCAGTTCTATCCAATGTTTCCTAGATCCTCTGGAATCATGCTCTAAATCATGGCTGGCTGGGGAATATTGAGAGTTGAAGGCCATACATTTTAATTTGCCAAGTTTGTGAAACACAGTTCTAAATTAAGAGGTAATATAATACAGTATTTTGCATATTGAATTGGGATTTCTAAGACTGGATTTTGGCCAGGAAACTTATTTAGTAATCCTGAGACATCCCTATTTCTCAGCCTGATTGTCTGGATAGGTTGTTATGGGGATAAATCTGAAAGAATCTGTTACTGTCACTATCACTATCACCAACAATATAATTTGTTTTAGTCCATTAATAATTCCAAAAGGCACAAAGCAGTAGCAAGTTCCCCTCTGCACCAGTAACTAACATAAATACAGATTCTCCAGATTGCATTTGACAATCCATAAATGAGAGCTTTCCTGTTTTGACAAACTACTTCAAATGTAAGCAACTAACTGACAGTGCAAAATTCTGCATTGATTGAAAATCCATATTTGTGGTCATTTAAATTACACTTAATTTCCTAACCAGAATGGGTCGGATCATGTTCCTCAGTCAAAGCTACTTGTTAATGTCTGCCAAGTGCTGACCCAGCAAAGCATCATTTTTAACACACTATGCATGGCCACATCTAAGATTAAGTGTAACAAGCATTGTTTTCCTATATGGATGCCTAACCATGGTTTTGCTCTTGCTGATGAGCTGCGTGCTGTTCAGCAGGTTTCTGCAGCAGCTTTGGAGTCAGAAACATTGTTTATTATTTCACTCCCTGTTCCAAAGCTGAGAAAACATTGTTTATAAGAAACTTCAAAAGACTGTGTCACAGATATCAAGCCCATATTGTATGAGCTTTTGCCAAGTCAAATTAGGTTATTTCACTTGATATTAGGTTTGACAAGCAAAGAGACTGTGAAAACCAGAATTCCAGCAGGGCGTGCCTCCTGTAATTCTGAAATATGCTGATATATATATATATATATATACCCTGTGTATGCATGTACGTGCGTATGCACATATGTGTTTTAACATTTACAACAGTAGCTGTACTCCGTGCTCTAAGATTAGATTACTGTCTATATTTATCTTGTCTTCAAATGTGCCGTACTATATCATAGTCTTTTTCTAAGATCAAGATTCTTCTCTAATATGGATAAATTAAATAGACTTTGTTTTGGCTTGCAAACTAGTCCTTTCAGATGGCATGTCTCCATGGGTCTGCTTTGTTATTGTGCTAATCTTGAGGAGCAATTATTAAGATGGGTTTTCTTTTGACTCTCAAGATACCTGCAGACATAATACAGGGCATTTTTAGGGGAACATTTCACATGGAATTTCCCACTGACGAGTGAATTGTTGAATAAATAACATAGCAGACAGTCTATCTTAATGTAGGGAGCACTAGTAATACGAAAGAGATGCTAACAAGCTTAAAAAGTCCAGGAGAAAGGTAGCAAAGCATACAGTGTTGACTTGAACTCTTTGTTGGGTAGCAGTTCTCAACATTCCTAAGTAACCCAGCAAGTCAAGGGCTTGTAACTAGAAATGATGAGGATAGAATTTGGGACCATCTAAATTTTAAAACACATTCCTTGTCACAATGTTGTGCTTTAAAGAAGCAGAAGAATTGAGTAAGTTCAAGGGGTGGAGACGTAATAAATTGTAAATGTGTATAATTTTCTCATTCACTTTTATTATGCTCAAAAAGACACCTTTTGAAACTAAAATAAAAATCCATCTATTTTGAAAGAGAAACTACCACTCCTTGGAAGGAACTCTAGGTTTATTTAAGGGCAATATCAGCGTATATCGAATCACTATGTGCATTTCTATAGGAATGTGTCCCCCAATGATGAAAGAAAAACTGAGGAAATTGAGAGGAAAGGGAAGAGAAGAGAAAGGAAGGCAATGGAGGTGCAACATAGAACAAAAAGAAAGGAAAAATCTAAGATCAGACTATGCCCACATGAAAATAACTACAATTCACTATCCCACCTCACCTTGAGCAATGCTGAGAAACCTTGGACACAAAATCAATTGATATTTAGCTTATTGACAGAAGCTTGGAATGGGACAACACCGTGCAGCCAGCTTGGTGAGGCCAGCAGTGGTAGCAGGGATGTGAAAATAGGATGTCCCCGCTGCTGCCTCCTCCTTGCTGCCTATCCCACCCACCACTGCCATTCCCAGCATCTTTGGCCTGGAGCTTGGTGGCAGCAGCAGTGTGAAATGGGAAGCCCTGAGCTGCTGCTGTCACTCTGCCCTCTGCCCATCTGCTCTCTCACCCAGACACCAGCTCTCTTTCCAGCCATCCACAGCAAATTGTCCACACAGTAAGTTGGCCATTTGGAGTTCTCCTGCAGTGACTTGGCAACAGTGAGTTGCCAGGGGAGACTTGGAGGTGGCAAGCTGGCAGTAGCAAGCCGGAGGTGATGAGCTGATCACATCAAGCTAGCGATGCTAAGATGTCCTAGACCCACCTAGCCATATTCTGGTTGATTGGAGAAATAGAAGTAGAACCAGGCTAAACATTTTTCTCAGATAGCTAGGAAAGTAAAAATTTATATATAGAGATAGAGAGATAGATATATAAATATAGATATATAATGTAAAGAGTTTTTTAAATGTTAAAAAATATGGAACAAATATTTTTAAATCATAAATGTGAGAAATATAGTTTTGTAAGCATGTCCTGCTTTAAGCATATTGTGTAAACTAATTGTGGACATTTACCCAAAGGCGGTTAGTTTTTAGCCTGAAATATCTTTGTGTTCTTTATGGGTAAACTAACTCTTCCGATCAACCAAATTGTCCATATAATATTTTGGAGTGGGGTTGAGGGGAAATTATCCAGCTCACTTCTGAGACAGGATAGAATAGTGGCTTAAAAAGGTCACATGACACTGGGGCTTCTCTAGGCATTCCATCTCTCTTCTTTTTTACTTCTACAACCAACATAACTATAGGGGGAAGTTATAGTTTTAAAAAGACTGAGGGGCTGGGGATGAGTAAAGCCTCCTGATTATATCTTTCCTGGTGCTGGCTGTGATATGTCACAACAATTAAAGGCAGGATATGACAGCAGCTTCCTTTAGACTGGCTAAATGGAGTTAGAAAACAGCTTTTCCACACAAACTGGGTCACTTGTTCACAGGTCTGAGTTGGGGCAGGGGGTCATATTAATGCTTAAATAAATTTTAAAAATTCACTGCCAGTACACAGTAGTTGGTCAGTTAAATGGAAGATTGATTCAGTCAATCAGCCATTCTATACAATCATAGCATATTGGTTGTATGTCAGTTTGTTATAAATACAGGTAATCCTTATCCTATGACTACAACTGAGCCCAAAATTTCTGTTCTTAAACAAGACAATTGTTAAGTGAATCTGGCTTCTCTATTGACTTTGCTTGTCAGAAGATTGCAAAAGGTGATCACGTAACCTGGGACACTGCTACCATCATAAATATGAACCACTTGCCAAGCATCCAAATTTTGATCACACAACCATGTTGGGTGCTACAATGGTCATAAGTGTGAAAAACTCACTTTTCTCAGTGCTGTTGTAACTTTGAACAGTCACTAAATGAAGAGTTATAAGTTTAGGAATACATGTAATGAGTATGGTCTTTTGCGCTCTTTGAAGGAAGAATAGGATTGAAAAATAGGGATAATATTTTCATAGGGTCAGGAATCATGGAATAGGATGGAAGATATGCGATATTTTCTAGATAAGAATTTCTGCCTGTTTTATCTGCAGAAATGGGCCACAAATTACTGGGAATGAGATGTAACACTAAAGACACTCTTGGTTGGAGACTATTCATGCAACTCTGATGAATACTTCTCCATTCCAATGTCTTCCAGATAGGTTGGTCATGCTGTCTGGGAACTAGGGGCATCTAGGCTTAATACATATAGAAATCAACAGGTTAGGAAAAGCTATTCTCCTTCCATATTATCCATTGCTGCCATTTTCAAAATTAACTATCCTTTTTATTCAATAAGCAGAAGTCTGGCTGTAAGTCGATTGGCAAATGAACTATACATTTTACTGAAGATGCACAATTCTGGGTTGTAAGCAGACTGACAAATCACCCACACATATGTCAGAGAGAGAAAAGTAGAGAAAGAAAGAGAGAGAAAAAGAGAAAGAGAGAAAGAAATTATATTCCCCTCAGTGAAAAATGTAAAGTAAGATCAGTGAGATACAAGCCACTAAGGCATATAAAACCATTACACATGTAGCCGTTACACTAGCATGTGCAAATGTTAATTGTCACCCTTACATCCAACTTAATCAAGTCTAAAAGTGTAACTTCATTGACTTCTGAAAAAAGGCCACAAGCATTGGATTCTGGGGATGATTCCACAAAGTTGGGAATCATGAAAGAGGTTTCGGCAGGAAGAGGCAATTATCCTGGGATGTGAGAATTCACCACAACGACTATTTACAAGCTATACATCCAGCTGTTAATTTCAAGTTATCAAAAACAATCAGCATATCCAACTTCTCAAACAACATCTGATCACCATCATCATGCTGGCAATCGCGTGCTGACAAACATATATAGCAGAGCTGAATTTACTTAAGTATACAGCACTGGTTTCCTTCACTAAACACTAAAATGTGACTTCAATTACCAAGTTGGCTCTTACACAGTGTTAGAATCTAGGAAAACAGAAAAATAGTCATGAACTCTTACTTGGAATGGAAAGTACATCTGGGGCAAAATAGAAAGGAGTTCCGTGTGTTCATTTGCAGCAAAAGGAAAAATAAATGGCCTTTGAAAAGGAAAGTTCGCAATAGATTAATTTCCTGATTAATCAAAACCACATTCCTTCCAGTGTAGCAAGGCTTGGTAATGTTTTGGTGGCCAAGGATACACTTGAACATATTTTTATGGGGACAAGGGCAAAATAGGTAGGGTCTCTCCTTATAGATTGACTTATTGGTTGATCATGTCATAAAGAATGTTTTTATTCATACCTTTCAGATGCTAAATGCCATCTACAAACACAGAAAATAGAGAAAATTAAACAATCAACTCTCAAAAGGACACCTACTGAGGCAGGCCAGGTCCACCATCCACATCAAAAGCTCAATGGAACACGATTGCTTTAAAAGTTTTCAGGAAGGCAAGCAGAGTGGGGCCTCCCTGCATTAAAGGGCAATGTGTAACACAGGAAGGAGGAGGCAGAGAAGACTGTAACCAAAAAGACCTTTAGATTCACACCCTTTTCATCTCACAAAGAGTGAGGATCCTCAGCAGACTCTCTTTATATGCATACACAAGCCGAGCTAAACAGGAATGGGAGAGATGATCCTGTAAGTATTAGGGCACAAAGTCGTGTAAAGCTTTGTAGATGTTAACTTACATTTTACTTGGGACTCGGACGTCTGTTGGCAGCAATGCATCAACCAAAGAACAGGTGCAGCACTAACAAACCTTTCCCCCTCCCCCACTAGTAAAGTTGCTTTTTCCTATTAGTAAAGCTGCTAAAGCTTGGATTATTTTATTCATCCAATTTGTACAGCTGCCCATCTCATGAGAAGTGACTGTCTTTATATTATGGATTATGGATATGTTTACGGTATTATAGTATGTTCCTTTGTATATGTATGGTTGTGTTTGTCATCATTGTAAATATTGGTTGTGTTGTTGGTTGTTAAATTGTAATTAAAACTAATTTTGTTGGAAAAGAAATACAATTATGTATAATTATGAATACATAAATATGTATTCTTTTTTTGATAACATTGTGTATATATTGATGAGAGTGATTATGATGAAACCAATGGCAGCTTCAGAGTTGTTTTTAAGAGTAACCTTATCTAAAGTGCATTGAAGTAGTCTAAGTGTGAAATGGTAATGGGATGTATCACAGATGTAAGAGCTTCCTGGTCCAAGAAAGCCAGCCCTTGGCAAAAGGCTTCATCTGAACTGGAACCACAAATCCAGAAAGATGGCTTGCATTTTCAATCAGAGCATGATAACATCCTAAATTAATTATGGGACTGATGTTAAACCATATTGTTCACCTACAAACAAGAATTACATCTTGCTTGTAATTAATCCAAGGTTATTATCCCTCCCATCTCTCATCCCCTCAAGTGCTAGGTCAAAATTTCCATTTGCAGCCTCCTTGGGATGACAATGTATTATTGAGTATCACTGGCACATTTATGAATTCTCACCCCAGACCAAAGGATGACCACTCCAACAATGTTATGTAGATATTAAACAACATGGGGGAGAAACCAAAACTCTATGGAACTTCAAATTCGAGTTTCCAAAGGCTTCACTGCTCATCCAGTATGCATAACAACTGGAACTGCCAGCTCAGGAGGAAACAGAACCACATAGTGGTATCTCTAACACCAAAGCTTTAGACATTCAGAAGGGTATCACAGTTGGTGGGATGGATATTGTTTAAAGATCCAAGTCTCTCACTCTGGGTCCAGATTTTATTTTCATTTCATACATGCTCCATTAAAAGTTCTCATTCTTTTCTGAACTAAAGACCACACTCAATCATTGAGCAGTGTGCCAACATTCACTCATCAAAAAGTAGATGGGATTGGGATGAAAACAAAATTGGCTTTATATTAATTTGTGTTTAAGTACAATTAAATTACATAATATAATTTGTGGTATAGTTGTCATCTTTATGAATTTTCATCTTACATATTATGATTATGTATTGTGCTCTTCCTCCTTTATGTATTAAAAATTACATTCATTATCAATTTTGGACAAAAAAGTTTGGGGACTGCACCCAAAACTTTGAAGAGCCTTATACAACCCTAGAATCTCAGAATGTATACCCCTGGTTTAAGATAATTATTTAAAATATATAGTTAAACTGATGAGTGTTTGCATGTGTTTCTGTTATTATTTGTGGTATTTTCATTAAATATTATGAAGCAGAATTTCCCACAGTACTAATTCTGTTGTGATCCTATACTATGTGTTATTTAACAGACATATGATTTCCAGAAATAAAACCTTAACCATTAATACAGTATATTAAATAATACTTGAGACTAATACCAGGAAATCAGATAATATGCCTTTTATTTGGGGGAGGAGAAGAATAAGTAGCATACAAAAGAAGCAAATAAGAAACAGTGATCTATGGAAAATTTGAATAGGTTTTATTCAGTGAAAAAAGATAAGGAATTCAGAAAATGGCAGAGCAGCTGAAGGAAGTGGAGAAGACAGAAACAAGAAACACAAAGAATCTTACTACAATAAGCAAAACTAGAATTTTGGAGGCTTCCTGCCACAGCAAAGAGAAACAGAAATTTACAAGATGCAGGATTCATAGGCAGTACCAACATACACACACACAAATGGTTAAGGGGAAACACTTATTGCTCGCACAGGCACCACCTCACTTGGAAATGGAAAGACAATGTTTCTGAATTAAAGAGAGAGAAAAAGAAAAGGCAGAGGAACACCATTTCTTTGAAGCTTGTGTCAAGAGCTCTGGTCTTTTAATGGTAGTGTTAAATAGATTAAATGGAGACTTCAACAGATGAAGGAGAAGCTAAGATGTCCGATCTATAGTTGGGATGTGCTCTTTGGCAGGGATGCAAACTGTACTCCTTGGTTTCTATAAGCCATGGTTCTCCCAGAATTGGGAATTAAGATGTGTTGAAGGGTAGGTATTGGAGTACTTCTCCTTCATCTGATTCTGTCTGTAGGTAATGCCAACTGGCTGTTCCAGGCTACGAAACCCAACTCAGAACTAAGATTGCTTTAAGGACCAAGGAATACTATGCTTGTTAAGTTAACAAAGCAAAGGAACTGAAGGAGTTTCTTCCAGCTCTGTAAAACCTGAAACTCTACCTCACTGAATATCCTTGACTGGTCTACTCCCACTCAAAGGTCATTTTGTTTGGGTTCAAGCTCAGTCTGTGATTTAAAAGATCTGGCTTCAAATGGCTCAAAGAGGTTTCTAGCTAGTGAGGAGACTGGTTGTCCGCTTCTGCAATTCTCTAGAATTGCTCTAGCTACTGTATTGATGGAGAAATATGATGCTGATGCAAAAATATTTCTAGCACATTTTTCCACCTAGGAAAAAAATGGAGAGTAAAAGAGGTGGTGACAATTAGCAAAGCAGAATCAGAAAGAGACAAAAATGGGAAGAAGGTTGGGTCAGGTGACTGATTTGGGCTCATGACTTTCTTCCTTTCCTAAAAACAGTTGTAAAGCATCTGACTGTTGCTCTAACAAATGGAATGATCCAGGAAGCATTCGTGGTCCTTGCAATGTTACCAAAATGTATTCAGATACCCTTTTGCTACATCTGCAATTGTTTAGCAAGACCCAGCAATCAGCAGCACAAACAAAAAGGACAACTGCACAATTTTTGTTTGCAATATCATATCTGGGTTCTTTTTAACTTACTTTTTATGGAAGAGACAATTGAAGGCATGCCAGATTTGTTCAAACTGGGGTTCTATCACAGTCTTTCTAGTGCATTGGGGTGTTGGGTTAACTGTAAAAGAGACCTGCTGTTTGAACTCAGCATATTTGGCCTGCTGGTTTGACCATAATATTACGTTTCTGTAAACACTGAGCCAAAATTGGAGTACAGTTTAGAGTGCAATACCAAATGAGTGAATATACACATTCAGAACTTTTACATGTTAAAGATATAGTCCAGGCGAAGAGTTATAGACTTTATTGTCATTTGGATACAACCCCGTCAAAATGTAAACTGTCAGCCTTCGAAGCCATATTTTAATTGGAAGCTTCGAGGCTGCCACATTTGGTGCCTGGGAATTTGGGAAGGGGAATCTCATAGTGGGGTAAATGAATAGACACAACAACATTCTTTCTCAGAGAGTCAAGGACATGTTACCCTGCACCTGGACGGGATGTCTCCAGTGGGGATGAAGATATGACTGGACATGTGATGGACTGATGGGTGCAGGGGATGGATCTTTGAATTCTCTTTTGGGAAGGGAAAACCCAGAACTCTCAGATTCAGGTTTTTCCAGATGTGCCAATATGACAACTCTAGTAAAATGGAACTTTGAGGAACTGGATGTCTCAGAGTTTATTGGTTTGGAGTTGGTTAGTTGGAATGCTGACATAGGAGATTCTTGCTCACTTTGATACAATTCTTACATAATTTTGTATAAATCACTGGAGTCAGGAGTATTTTAACCTGTTCCTTCCTTTTATCAGCTGCAGTTTCCTCCTGTAGCATGTTTTTAATTTCAAAGAACAATTGTGTAGCCGGATGCTTTTGTAAAGAGCCTTTTCTTCCCCTCTTTTCTGGTTCTTTCTATACTGGCTTTCTAGTCCGTCTGGATGTCAGCCTTGGGAGCCATATTTGTAGAAGGCCTCTGCGGCTGCCACATTTAGTGCCTGGGAAATTGGGAGGGGGGATAT
>JANHFL010001211.1:82368-103914 GCA_032468155.1 Oxyrhabdium leporinum | reverse complement strand
TATGACATCAATTTTAATGGCCATCATTAAATATGACATCAATCTAATGACACATTAGATATGACATCAATTTTCCTCGTGGATGTAATGATAAAAGTTTAAGCACAGGACAAATGTGGAAAGGCAAAAAAAAAAGAGGGTAAGGCTGTGCCATGATCTGGATAAGAAAAACAACATGTGATTTTGGGGTATGTGTGACTGTGCACTTTTCAATTTGCCGGGACACTTGAAAGCAGAAACATCTATTCCCCCCCACCCCCACTGGAGTTTTATGGCTGCCCTCTACAATTGCAGGAGGGGAGCCTTCAAGTTCACCTCTCATTGGCATTTTTTTTACAAGCCTAAAGATTGGTATTGTAGCTTCTCATGTATTACATTATCTGGCAACAGCTAAAGTATTCAGTGCTTTTGCTCATTCATGTCCGATTCTCTGCCTGGACAAGTCCCTGCAGTTTTCTTGGCAAGATTTTTCAGAAGTGGTTTGTATTGCCTCATTCCCAGGGCTGAGAAAAAGTAACTGGCCCAAGAACACCCAGCTGGCTTTGTGCCAAAGGCAGGACTAGAATTCACAGTCTCCTGGTTTCTAGCCTGATGCCTTAAACACTACGCCAAACTGGCCCTCCCATTCTGTGATTACATTCAACGTATTCAGTGGTACCAACTGAAAATAGGTTTGGCAGAGAAAGTCCAATTGATGCCAGATGTCGATCTGACTGTACTTTTAAAAATACCATTAATTCTTTATATCATCCTTAACCTTTACAGTATTAACTTTGTTCTAAAGTGGCAAAAGGGCTTTGTACATGCTTTTAACCACAGAGAATGGTTTAAATTTTGGACTATGTCTTTAAAATCACACATTACTCATGCAGCTCCCTGCCTCCACTCCATAACAGAATAATCTCACCTCTGACTGTTTATCATGCATTTTATGTGTTGCTGAGGTTTTGGCACTTTAACAAGGTTTGGTTAACGAGATGCAGGTGATATTTTAGAAGTAACAATGGGGAGCAGAAACACAAGATGGTCATTTCGCCTCTTGGGTTTGTAAAACTCTTTTACATTGTTTTGGCTACATTGTAGATGGATAACTTTTTACATAGCTTCCCTTGAATTCCTCCATGCACACTGTGAATCCATCTGGTCTGAATATGGACTCCTGGCCCAGAGCAGCAAATGTGTCTGTTGCATAGTGTAATATGAAGGTTAGCCATGGAGTAAGGCAGAAAAGTAATATGAGAGAACATAAATTGTTTCCTTAAAAGCACCATCATTCAATACAGTTGATGATTTCCAACTTAATAAATCTTTGCTGTCAGTGCCTCCAGCTACCCCACGCAACCTTCCCATAAAATGTCATGCCGTGGGTGTGCACCTGTAAAAATTCTGGTTTGTGTCCATTTGGAAAAGCAAAACTTTGTAACTGCAGGCTGCTCGTGATCATTGCAATAAAATGTAATCCAGATTGAAAAATAGGGAAAGAATTGCAAGCATTATTACAGTAAACAAAGAATAAAGAAAAACAAAGATTTGGTGACTATAAAGGTAAATAAATAAATAAAAATGATCTAAGGATTAAAATGAACATTTTAATACATTTTATGAAGAACAATCTTTCAAACATTCCACAAGTTATTGATAAATGCCTATGCACACCAATCCTTAGAATTAAACTATCATTAATTTTGTTTATTGTTGACTCTGTTTAATTCAATATGTAGCAAAGTAACAAATGTGTTTTCTTTACTTGGTTTTTGCTCCCCATATGAATTTGTCTATCCTACATCCTAAAAGTGTTACCACTGCAAGTGATTATACAGTCCTCAATTTATGATTGTTCTTTTAGAAAAGGTTCAGGGTTATGGTGGACTCCCAAAAAGGTACTTACAACTCTGTTCCAAAGTTCTGACAGCCAGTCCCCTTCCCCCACAGTCACATGACTGCATTTTGGACATTTGGCAACCGGTCCATATTTATGGATGCTTACAGCATTCCACAGTCCCATGATCACAACTTACAATGTTTTTGCCAGGAACTGGTGTATACTTCTTGTTTTCAGCAAACAAACAAACAAACACCCCATAGAAAAACAATGGGTTTTGCTTAATGACTGCTCCGTTCACTTAACAACCGCTGCAAAAACAAAGTCATAAAGTTGGGTTGGTCATGCGATGGCCTACTTTACAACTGTCAAACTTATGCCCATAATTGTGAGACTCAATTACTGTTGTAAGTTGAAGACTACTTGTATTGTTGAGATGTTCAAAAAGCATGGTAGTATTATATCTGTGGATGAGAAGAAGCTGTTTAAAATTAGTAAATGTCATTTCAGAAAGGGCAATTGATGAGTGCATTAATGCCTTGGCTTGCCCTGCCTCTTCCTTTTGAAATCCTATCATAGTTGTTTATTGACTTAATTAGGTAAAGGAGCCCAGATAGAAAATTACTTGTATGCCAGAATTCAAAGAGAATGAAACTTTACCAGCAGGATGAGTTCACAGTTCAGTGCAAGCAGTAGCAATTCTCTTTTAAATGTATGATAATAAGTAAGAAATGTATGCTTAGGCATTGGTCTCAGAGGTAAGGCACTCATTTATTGGCTAGCAGCTGAACAGTGATGGACAGACAGTGCAAAAGAGCATGGACCATTCTTTTAAAGATGGTGCAATAGTCTTAATTTAAATATATCAATTGCTGGCTTGAAAATTTCTTCCTGTTCAGAAAAAAAATGAAGAAAGCTCAGAATGCTTTGAAGTTTCACACGCCCGGTGATGATGTCATTTGACAAATGGAAATTTCATCTTGCTCACATTATGTTTCCACATGGAAGGGACCCAGGATTTCTACAAATGACCATTTATCTCATAAAACTTAATTCCAGTGACAGTGAAAGCACTCGATAGTTCAGGATGTATTTTATTGGATTCCAACACATGAAACGGCAAAAGAATAAACAGGTAGTAGGTAAGGCACCTATAAAAAACCCTATAAAAGTAAACTCTGGAAAAAAGACAATAGTACTAATACAACATTCATTGCCAGATTATTTCTAAAAATGTCACCTGCTTTCACAGTACTCACAGTACTATCTAAAAGAACTTTGCTCTGACTGAAGAGAGCTGCTGACAGTAATATTAAGAGGAATGCACAAAAATCCCACCAATTTATTTATGGAGGAAAAATGACAATGAAATCCAAGCTGGATGGATGTTTCTTAATTCATTAAAGGAACAGGAAATGCTAAAGTTGTTTTAAGTGTACACTGCAAGAAAGCTCTGCTAGATTATCTAGTAGTTTGTAGCTATTCTCAATGGAATCTGCTCCTCATTTTTCAGAAAATACCAGGATTTCCCAAACCATTGCTTGGAAACAGCTGGCAAGTAATATTCTGAGTATTGTAATGATATTGCAGCTGTTGTTTAACAACTACTATAAACCTGCAAGATGGACCAACATTATCTATTTAATTTATTGGCATTATTTCTATCCAATTTTTCAGCTTTCTATAGGCCAATGGGGAAAAAATAAAATCTCAGATAGAACATAAATATAATATACCAGAAGTATTAATACAGCAGAAAGATTCCTGGAATGTCATTGAGCTTAGGCATGAAATAAGGGGACAATCTGAAAACTGCTTTAGCAATAATCGTAGGTGAAAACTCAACCAATCCATTGTTTTCTCCTGCCACCTGTCCTTTGGGTACTTTAAAAAAGCCTCTTGTTCTTAACACAGATGCCAGTGGAACAAAAACTATTACAAATTTCCTCAAAATATTTTTTTTTCTGAGAAAACTTCTGAAATTCTTTTTCTCACTTTCCCCAAGCAAGTGAAATTATAGGAAGCTCACTTCCTGTCATTCAGGATACTGCTTATAAGCGCTATGTGCACAGAGCTCAAGGCATTGTTAGAGACCCCACACATGGTCTGTTTCTGTTCCTCCCCTCTGGGAGGAGTTTTCGAAACATTTCTATCAGGACTACCAGATTGTGTAACAGCTTTGTTCCCTATGCCATCCATCTGGTAAACTCGCAAGATTTGTTTCCCTCGCCATATACACGTATACATCTGAACTAGACTGTGTTGTTTCTCCGTGTCATATAATATATGTGGGTATATGCATAATTTTGTATTTATTTATTTTGTCATATTCATGTAGCGTATATTAGAGGTGGAGACCCTCTGACAGCTGTATGCAATGAAATTTCATTTTAATGTATGCTGATTAGTGTCCATTCAAAGCGACAATAAAGTTATTCTAAGTTCTAAGTCTTAGGAAACCCTCTTTGCTGAATTGTCTTCAGCTGTTATCCATTACATTATTCTGATAACTATCAGGCCCTCATCTCCTTCGCAGATTGAGGCTTAGCACTGTGGAGACTGAAAATATTAGTTAGGCTGCCAGTGTTGCCCTTGTTGGTTCTTCCTGGATGGCCAAAAGCAAAACCAAGACTCTCCTCACCCTCCTCCTTCAAAAAATAAAGCTAGGAAAAACGAACCACAAGGTGTTCCTGATTTGGCTAATGAGGAGCTCCATATCTGAGAAGGGGTTGGAAGATGGTTTTCTCTTAGTTTTGGATTGATAGAGAATTCTGAGAGACAATATTACAGAATAATGGAAGGGACCTTAGAGGTCTTTTTGTCCAAGCCCCTGCTCAGGCAGGAAACCCTATACCATTTCAGATATGGCTGTCCCATTTCTTCTTAAAAACCTCCAGTGATGGAACAACTTTCAACTTCTGGAAGCAAACTGTTCCACTGATTAATTGTTCTGACTGTCAGAAAATTCCTCTTTATTTTCAGGTGCGATCTCTCTTTGCCAAACTTCCATCCTGTCAGCCTTGGAAGCCATATTTTACTTGGAAGCTTCGAGGCTGCCACATTTGGTACCTGAGAAATTGGGAGGGGGGATTTTTAGTATGGTAGTTGAATAGACACAACAACATTCTTTCTCAGAGAGTCAAGGACATGTTGCCCTGCACCTGGAGGGGATGTATCTTTGAATTCTCTTTTGGGAAGGAAAACCCAGAACTCTCAGATTCAGGTTTTCCCAGATGTGCCAATATGACAACTCTAATAAAATGGAACTTTGAGGAACTGTTTGTCTCGGAGTTTGTTGGTTTGGAGTTAGTCATTTGGAACACTGACATAAACATTTTTAGGCACCACAGATTTTAAAATGGGAAAGACATACATATCTTTCTCATCGGTAAAACAGGGATGTACTTATTAAATTTGTTTGTTTATTTAATTTCTATGCTATCCTTCTTGCTAGGTTTGTTGGAATTGATCTTCTATAGGTAATAATGATATGAATGAATCCAAGCTTGTTCATTCAATATGGTAAGGAATCCGTTCTTCAGTTCTGTAGTTCCTGACCAATTGATATAAAAGAATCATGGAACCAATTCCATCTCTTCCATACAAAGTCGCAATTAGATCTGCCAATTTCATCATTAAAAGTACCTAGCCTTTCAAAAATTGCAAACACACACGTTTTGAATGGAGCCGTCACAAAATAGCAGCAACGGTAATCAAAATACCAAAAAGCAGTATTCGATTGCTCTAAACGATTATCTTCGTTTCTCCTCCTGCGGTTGGACAGACCTCATTTAAAATGGCTGGAGGAAAAGCTGGGAAGGACTCCAGAAAGACAACAAACCAAGACGGTATCCCATTCACAGAGAGCCTGTTTATAGTTTCCTGTTGGTCATATTCACCCGCACCTGAAATCAAGGATGACAAGTCAGGGACATGGGGGGGGGGTGCTACAGCTGCAGTGTATAGTGCTGCTATCTTAGAGTACCTCACAGCTGAGGTTCTTGAGCTAACAGGGAATGCATCTAAAAATTTGAAGGTAAAGCAAATTACTCCTGATCATTTGCAGCTTGCAATAAGATGAAGAACTGGATTCATTAATCAAAGCAACAATCACTGGCGGTGGTGTAATTCCACATATTCATAAATCTCTCATTGGAAAAAACGGTCAACAAAAAACAGTTTAAAGGATTACCTATTAGAACTTTCAAAAAGCTATGTCATCCATTGTTAGTGGATTTCCAGTGGACTTCATCTGTGAAATACAGTTTTGCCTTTCTTTAATCTTGAAGATGGAGCCCATCATGCTTTCTAACCAAAATTCTACATTGAACTCTTAATTTTATTTAAGTGTTACATGGCTTCAGAGCAGAGGTGGGCTGCACTTACATTGATAAGCAGTTCGCTGGTCATGAGCAC
The DNA here is from genome assembly GCA_032468155.1 of Oxyrhabdium leporinum. Classification (NCBI taxonomy): domain Eukaryota; kingdom Metazoa; phylum Chordata; class Lepidosauria; order Squamata; family Cyclocoridae; genus Oxyrhabdium; species Oxyrhabdium leporinum. The sequence continues at coordinate 97,676 of JANHFL010001211.1, read as the reverse complement.
CCACTTTGGGGCTGAAATGTAGCTTCAAACAGGTAGCTAATCGACTCAGGCAGCTCCACTGAGTACAGCAGGGGTGGCGCGGAACTACCTGGGTAGCGTGCATGGGGGGAAAGTTAGTTATTTATGGAAAGCATAGCACAAGGGCAGGTGGGCAGGCCCAGCCAGTGATCACAGCTAGTGGTTCGCCCGAACCTTTCCAACCATGCCCACCACTGCTTCAGAGAAGCTATTGTCTACAGTGGTTCTTGACTGTTTTAGATATGTTGGATTTTAATGGGATTTTTGACGTTGCTAATCTGTAATTTCTAATGCGTTGAGTTCATTTATTCAATTATACTATGAACTTTAAAACAGATTTACACATCAGCATTGCTAATTAAATGAAATTATAAAAACCTGAATTATAAAGCTTTGGTGTCAATCTCTTGTAGTTAAGACCAAAAAGTTCCAAAAGAGAAACAAAAACTGCATTCCTTATGTCTTTATACAGGACCTTAAGTCTGGTGAAGGAGTTAAATGAATGGATTGCTTTAAGGCAGTATGTATGAACCATTTTTAAGTTGCTGAAAATGTGTATGATTAGTTAGGTCAAGTTCTTGAAAAGTACTTTACAGTAAGCTATGCATTTATATTGTTTAACTATTTGGTCCTTTTCATGGAAGTTGCTGATCTTACTGAGTGCTAATGTGCATGCACTGTGCTAGCATGTATATAGATTAAAACTGTTGCAAAACTGTTCCAAAAACAATCACTGCCAAAGGAATCACATTAAGTCATATGCCTTGTATGGTTTTGGTTTAATGTGTAAAGCTAAGCACTGTGACTTGTATGCCACATCTGACCTGGGATACTGTTCATGCTGTGCCTTCTTCTAATGTTTAAAACTAATCTTCAGTATTTGCAGCTGCGTTGCTTCAGCTACCAGTGAAATAAGCATTGTTTAAATAATTCCATCCAGTTCCCATTATGCTTAATATATTCAGTATAAGACTGTCCCCTCTCTTTCTTCACTCACCTAAAAACACATGCCTTAGAATGTATAATTTCAAAAAACTGACATTTTGTTACTTCTGTCCAGTTTCCTGGGAAGAGGGACTATATTACTTGAATTTACTGTATTTCTGCCTTGTCAACCCTGTATGTCATATAATAGATCATATATATGTCATATAATTTATTTACAGAAAAATGTACATTCTAAGTTTACTAAATTAAAACCAAAGCATAAATCTTAAGTATTTCTATAGAGCATCAGTTCATTTAGATTAAGTTGTTGCTAAAAGATTTTTAACCATAATGGTTGTATTGACCCCCAATTAATGAGTTGATATTACTTTACTTACCTGTGTTAGTAGGCATCTATAATGTAAAAATAAAGTTACTGAAAAATAAATAAAAAATAAAAAATGGCAGACACACATATCAGTTGTTTGTCAGTGAGCAGAAGAATGCAGCCTACGTCTTCGCCCACCCATGGCCATTTCCCTTTTAAGTAGCTCAGCAACAAAATGATCTCAATTTTCTAATAGGCCTATGTGAGTTTAATCTTTCAGAAACTAGCTAGCTACACGCATGGTTCCTCATCCAGTTAGGAATATACTTCCACATGCATGAAGCCCAACTGCATCTGGGTGCCTGTCTAATTTATAAAAGGACTAGATTATCTCCCCTGATGTGAAATGGAATGTCTTCCACACTTCAAGAATGGCTAGAGACAATTGGATACTTGTGGAAATTTGAGAAGAGTTAAAGCTCAGCAGCACCAGTGATCCTCTCACTGGTTGTCCCTTAACTTCAGAAAGAACCTTTGTGGAGAAGGGCATTGGGCTTTGACAATGTTTGCATGTCTTTGAAATACAAATCCTACCCTTGGGGACTTTTCGGAAGCAAAAAAAAAAAAAGGGGGGGGGTGTTGAGCCATTCCTTTTTTGCCAAAAGGCTCACTGGGAGGGGAAGAAATTAAAGTATGAAAATGAGCATCCTTAGAAGCCAATTTCTCCTTCCTCTTACAATTCTTTCAGTGGTGAAAAACACCCTCTTGCCTACAAACATCAACAGAAAAAAACTATTTTCTTCAAGAGGTTGGTAGGCACAAGGAAAAACAGCTATACTGCCCAGCAGATAAAATTGCATTTGGCCAGTGCAGTCCTCTTCACCTCATCATCTTGGTGTTCATGTTTTGCCTTCTTACTTAGGATACTTCTGTTAAACTATCCATAATAGCATTACAGAAATATACATCAAGTATTGGAATAAGGCTGAGCCTGATTTAAAAGAGGAAGCAGGTTTTTGTTGTTCTCATGAAAATATAGGAAATATTTAACCACTGAAGCTTCCATGGTATTTTTATAACCAGTACAGAGGGTAGTATTTCTATGCTTTTTGTCAAGAATATGAAATACAAGTTAAAATGAGTCTAGATTTTTTCTTTCAAAACATAGATGGCTTTCATACTTTTAAGCATCATTTTTCCATCTTTTTCAAGTAGCTAGGTTCTCATAGATGCACACATCATACACCATGATGCATAAACAGCACTATAAAGCATTTATTTCTGAAGTGATAATCTATTTACTTGGCCTCTGTCAGCCCAACTCATCTCACAGGACTGTTGTTGTGGAGAAAATAGGAGGAAGGTGTGTTGGATATGTTCACCCTTTTGAATTATTTGTAAAAAATAATAAAGGTGGGATATAAATAAATAAGGAATAGGACACAACATGATACAACAGCTGTTTTCAGTAATAGAAATGTCGCCCTGTCCTTTTGGCTGACTTGAGACATTGATCATCATTTCTTTTTAACTATTATAATAAGCTATATTACAGCATGAGCCAGGAGATCATATTGTGACAGGTCTTACAATAATTTTGTCCCAGAAATGGAATATTCTTTTGAATTTGCAGTGAAACAAATGTACTGTTTTGTAAGACTGTACGGAGCTTTGAAGAAGCCTTTCATTTAATGAGGCTTCAGTCAAAGGGTTCCTTCAGGATGTATCTCAGTGTTGCAAAGTTGATGCACCTGGCTTGAATCCTCCTTCAACCATGGAAACTCATTGGTGACTGTAAGCCAGTCCCCCTCAGTGCCACCGCACAAGAAGTTTATGGGAATTTAAAAAAGAAGAGATCTCACGTAAGACAAACATAAGCTTCTATCTTCAACTGGGATGTAAATCTACGAAGTAAATACTGTAAAGCAAGACTTTTCTTTGGAAAATTTGTCTGGAGCAGTTCTGCCATTTGATAAGAGGGGTATTTGCAGAGACTTATTTTTCCATGGAGCAAAATTGCCATCAAATTATTGGACTAGTTTGAAACTTCAGTTCAAGGCATTGAAGTGGAGCATCCCAGTTAAAATTAATTAGAATAGAATAGAATAGAATAGAATAGAATAGAACAGAACAGAACAGAACAGAACAGAACAGAATAGAATAGAATAGAATATGGTAGAATACGGTAGAACAGAACAGAACAGAACTAATACGAAGTTCTAGTACTGATTTACAAAGTCATAGTAAGACCACACTTGGAATACTGATGATGATGAGACAAAAAGATGATGAGAATGTGGAAATAGTGCAGAGAAGAGCAACAAAGATGATTAGGGGGCTGGAGGCTAACACATATAAAAAACAGTTACAGGAATTGGCTATGTCTACTCTAATGAAAAAAATGGACTAGGGGAGATGTGATAGCAAGGTTCCAATATTTGAGGGAATCCTACAAAGGTGAGGGGGTTAACCTATTTTCCAAAGCACCAAAAGGCAAGACAAGAAACAATGGATGGAAACTAATCAAGGAGAGAAGCAACTTAGAACTACGGAGACATTTCCTAACAGTGAGAACAATCAACCAATGGAACAATGTGCCTTCAGAAGTTGTGGATGCTCCATCACTAGAGGCTTTCAGAAAGAGACTGGACAATCATTTATCTGAAATGGTATGGGGTCGGTTGCTTGGATTAGAAGACCTCCAAGGTCCCTTCCAACTCCATTATTCTATGACATAATTTTACAAATGGTGGTGTTGCTTCCAGTCACAACACTGTGAGAGTCTGGACTGTAGCAACACCTCAAGATGGAGTGGCAGGGCTTTGTAAAATCCTACTTCTTTATATAACCATATAATCTTCCCAGAAGATTATATATATTTCACCGCAGTGTGCTCAGGTGATGATTTACTTCATTGCTTTATTAATATAGATTCTGCTATTTCCACATTGCTAATCACTGATTTAGCTGGGCAGGGAAATCACAATCTGTCTGCAGCCCAGAGCCTGATAATGCAATAATAAATCTTTACAAAATCCAACTGTGTGCTCCCTTCTTTTGTTAGCTGCATCCCAGCAAGGAGGAGATCAGTCACGGGTTTTGCCAGAAGCCCTTTCACGTGTGCACCACCTAGTCTGTCTCCACACAACTTTGCTGAAGTTTCTCTTGTGGCAGCTCCACATCAGGAGGAAGCTGTGGAAAAAAGATCTGAGAAATCAGACTGCCAAGGGGAATATGGACAAAGAATCCAAATAACTCTATAAATAATAAGCCGGCTAAAAAAATTTCTTCTCAGAATCTGAAATACTACTGCCTGTAATTAGTTTATCAGTGTAATTGTTTCTAATTAGACTCTAGAGGCACATCAGAGACTTGAATAGCTTTACAGAAGGGTGGGGGAAAGGTGGGAGGGAGAAGAACAGTCTCCACTCCCACATTAATGACAATCATAACCCTCTAAGCTGTCAAGGAGGCTTCTGGTCTAATTGAAACCATTCTTCATGGAATGGGAGGCAAGATGATTTGTGAAAAAGACACCCTCAGCATGTAATTTTCTATGTAACAAATCTCAAAAGATGGAAGCTCTTTGATCTTGATTCTTCTGTTATTGCTGTTCACACTGGGAAGGGTGCTTTAATGAAACAATCTCAGGGTAAATTACTGCCTTTGAAGTCCTGAAAATGTGCTGCCAACCCAATTTCTGGTTTTGTGGAGGTTGCAGTAGCAGTCACTCAAGGTTGCTTAATGGAGCACCAAAACTGGAACATCAAGACATCAAAGGTTAAGGTGGCATGTGATTAATAAGCCAAACTATTCATTTGTTTCTGCCTTAGAGGCAATCTGACACGTTATTGTCCTTGGCTAATTTATACTTTGTGAGTACTTGCTGTTATTACTTATAAAGTCGGCCAAGGAGCAAAGTGAAATTTACATGGCGTGGGTTGCATTTGTAAATTGAGACATAGGGATGGGCTCAGAGCTTCAACAGAAACAACAAAGTTTGTACAGCACTTCCATGTATTTGAAACCATCTGCTGACATTTGGAAATTTATTTGAGGGGTAGGCAACTTAATGTCAGTCGAAGACTAGCTGCATACACTGAATTAATACACAAAATGAATAAGCTATAGGGGGCACTCTAGATGCGGATGGTGGATGAAATCAAAGCTACTATTTCTCTCTCTCTCTCTCTTTTTCTTTTATTAAGAAAAGACTGCCAGAAAAAGGCTTTTTGAAAATAGTCTGAGAGCCGTAAGTGAGTTGCCATTCCTACCTTAAAACAAGGTAAGTCACTATTAACCCTATTTCTACCTTACAACAAGCCTGCTAAATTCTTATCATTATCAATCTCACAAATTGGGGAAGGGGAATGGAAAGATGGGAAGACACACTTGCTTAATACACATGGCCAGTTTGATTTTGTGATTCTAGGATCCATTATATTTTGTACATTTCTCTCCCTCACACACACACACACACATACACACACACAAGCACAAGCACATACATGGACACACTTGGACATCCAAATGGACATCCAATCTCCATCTAACACCACTGTCAGAACCAAAGAACTTTGGGCAGGCTCCATCTATCTATACATGCTGCCATTATATTTGCAGTTCTCTAATACTCAATGATATAGACATAGGACAAACAGGGGAGAAGGCTACCATGGGGCCCTCAGGAACAAGGGACCTGACTGGGTTTCAGTATTTGTAACTGAACTCAACCATTTGTTGAGGACCTTTCAAAGTTACAACAGCACTGAAATAAGTGACTTATGGCCAGTTTTCATACTTCCAACCATTGTAACATCTCCATGGTCACATGATCAAAATCCGGGTGCTTGGCAACTAGCATGTACTTATGACACTTGGACTATCCTGGGGGTCATGTGATGACTGTTTGTAACCTTCCCAGCCAGCTTCTGACACGCAAAGTCAATTTAGAGGAAGCCAGATTCAATTAACAATTGTAGTGATTTGCTTAACAAAAAAAAGGCAAAAAAGGCCATAAAATAGGGCACAACAACTGCCTTGCTCAGGAATGGAAATGTTGAGCTCCATTGTGTGTGTTTACCCTATTTCAAACTGCACTACAGAGAAATGGATGCATGACTATAAGGAAAAAGAAAAGTTGTCCCTTTAACAGGTGGTCAGACACCAAACCTTCAGGCCTTCCAGGTTAATTTGAAAATCCAATGAAACCTCTTAAAAACAGACTTGTCTCTAGGTATATAGTGCTGGACTGGTATATGACAAATTATTTGTTAATGAAGAAAGTCAACTTGTCTATTAAATCTTCAGTAAAGTGTTATCATTACTGGAAAGTAGAGACATTTCATATACAAGTTTTCCTAATGGAAACAGCTAGAAACTCTCTTTTTTAAATCACCTGTTTGTTTCACACTTTTTAATGGACTGCTCAGGATTTAAGAGGGTTAAATCCTGAGCAGTCCATTAAGAAGCGTTTAGATAATGTATGTTACAGTCATTATAATTTATGAGGATATCATTAATTGAATGTGAATAACTGAATATATCATTTTAAAAGCTTGAAAATCAATATTAATTCTAAGCAAAGTGTAGATATTGGCAACTGTAGCATACTATAAGTCATAAAATTCAATTATTATCTGCAATAAATTCTGCCCATACTAGTAAAAGTCTAAATCTAATTTAGAAGTCCTATAAAATTAAAATATGCACTTTTCTACTTACAGAAACCCTAATTTTGGATGTGACACAGATCCATGCATTAAACTGTAACCTAGGAAAATATTTTCTAAACTGAATTAAATTCTATATTGGAATTACTCCTGAAATACAAAATTATTCTAGACATTGAGTCATAATTCCACAATGTAGTGAACTGTTCTTCCATAAAAGTGATTAAACATCCTTTCCAATAAAAGACATACAGGATCTCTGCAGCAGTTATCATATACAAAATTAATTCAGTGTAGTTTATGGAAACATTTGGTTTCATGAAGATTAGTAAAAATATCACAGATTGAAGTGGGAATTCAACATTTAAAATTCATTTTAATTTATTTTATTCTAGTATTAATAGTTTTTAAAAATTATTGGGCTTTACAGGATTACTGTCATTTATGAAAAAATATCCAACCGATTGTTACATTTCCATCAATTTTTAAAAAATAAAGTTTTCTGGTATTTATTTTAATATTTTAGTAATTAAAACTAGGCTAATGTATCAATTATAGAACATCTTACACCAATATTGTTTAGGTATAACATTTAGTGAAAATTTAATATTCTTCTGTTGAAATTCCTATTGATGCCTTTTAGAAAAAGCCAAAAATTCTGAGGAGTAGAGGAACCTAGAAGCCTTCAGGAATATCCTAGGATATTTTGTTTTATTAGATAATCATCATTTAGCTGAGAGTCTACAAGAGGATTAATATTTTTGTGATTCTAACCTAAAATAATGATACTGAGAAAGAAGCAACACTACTGGATTGTTATCTGGGTTTAGAGTGGACAAAGATAGATTAGATAAATTAGATTGGCTTACATTCACAATTAACCCATATGTGGTCACTTGTGAACAATAAAATTCTCAGCCTCTCTCAAGCACTTAATTATTCTTATTTTTCTTTGAATACCTTATCTACCTCAATGTATGACTCAGCAAGTGCTTTAATTTATAATTAGTCTCTGATGAAGAAATAGCATAAAGCAATGAACATTAGCTACATCTGTGAATCTCCCTATGTTGTAAAACTGTAACTCCCTACTTCTTTCATTAGAGAAAAGCCATTATCTACATTAATTGGAAACTGGGAAACTTTTATGATTTTTTTGCATAAAAATGAAAGAGCTTGTAATTTATGCTTTTGATGATTAGACCATGTGGATTATATAAAGAAGAGTAATATGTAACTTTAGAGAGAGAAATTAAAATATATTTGTACTTATAACTGCTGTGAAGAATATCAGAAGCCACCTTATCTTTTTCTTTTTTTCTTTTATATTTTTCTTCATTTTTTTCTTGCACTTTTTGCTTTTGCTTTGGTTTTTTTCTTTTTACTTCTTTATATTAGTTTGTGTTAATTTTTATCTTATTTAAAAGTTTGATTTTTTTTATACGCACGCACACACATACACACTCCTCCCAGAAGTGCTAACTAACACATTCAGTGCTAGAAAATACCTGTAGAGGTATGTATTCTAATAATTGGATGGCCACAAATCTACCAGTCTTGCTATAAAAACCCAATTCAGTCAGTCAGTCAATGTTTATTACAGTCAAAGACCAGTACAATTAAAAATACTCAAGAAATATCTAGTTAAAAATTCTAGAATAAAATAATACAAATAACAAATAAAAGCTACATTAAAATCATAAATTTGGCATCCTATCTGCCATTTGCACAAAAACAAGAACACGGCCTAACTATAAACCCAAGTGAGGTATAACTACTTTAAAAGCAAAGTGAGCCAAAAGATGTTGACAAAATAAACTTTCAACATTACTATGTGCAAAAAAAAATTGCATTTACCAGTTAATGTACTTAATGGCTCCATCTATACTTAGGTTGGAACTACCAACATGAAAGCTGGCACATGAAAATATAAATGGGACTATGTGCTTGATTTGATAATGTAACAAATCATGTTGTGCCATGGCACTTTCAAGCAAACAACCAAATAAACCCATCACATTCCCATTCAACTTTATGCTGACCAATGCAACAGGGAAAGATTTAAGTTATAAATTATTTTCAAAGTTCTTAAGATGGAAAAAAAGAGTTTATAAGGCTACTTCTGTTAACACTTCTCTTATATTGTTATTGCTGCTTTGTCTTTTGCTATCTAAGAGGAAGGAGAGAGAATTGAGATGTACAGAAATATCTCTTTCATCATAATCTTCACATTCAGTTACAGTGGAAATGAATAAATAGGAGAAACCCTCTGCAAACTTGACTTTGTTTGCAAAAATGTGAATTTAAGGAATAAGTGAAACATGTAGTTTAATTTCTTCTCACACATTTCTTTTCCTTTCTTTCTCTATTTCCCCCAGTAGTCCTGCATACATCTCCAACTTACTCCAAAAAATTACCTATTCTTCCAGAGTCGATGTGGGAAGCTTACAGGCCTTGTCTGATCTCAAGAAGCTAAACAGGATCAGCCTGGATTAGCATTTGGATGGACACCACCAGGGCTGAAGACTAGATCAGGAAATTGAGAAAACATTCTAGAAGAAAACAATGACTTACTGTTTCCATAATGTTGCCAAAGAAAATTACATGGATGTGTCCGTGTGGTCATCAGGAATCGAGGACAACTCAATGATATTTTTTTTTCCTTTTACTCTTATGGAAGACTGTAGGGGGAGCAGGAACACCATCCTCCAATGGTCTGTTTCACTTGTAGAAGAACAAATAAATTCCGTCTCCTGCCTCAATATACATTTGTGATTCTAGATGTTACTGGATGAAAGAAATTTAATTAAACATAAATGTGCAAAAGGAAGGAAGAGAAAGAAAGAGAAATTAGCCTTCATGGATATAGAATGCTACTACATATATTCTGCTATTGTAAGCCTGATGTATGCTAATTTATTTCTTTTAACCTTCTTTGCAATTTTTCTGTTATTTTTTTAGTCACTACATAAGTCTTATGTAGTGTAGTCACTTTAGTCACTACATAAATCTTAAGCAAGGACATAAGTCACTACAATATGGTGTAGGTGCTTAATTGTCTTCTGTATAATTACTTACAGGAAAATAAGGATCACTAATAGAATGTGGTTGGTCAGAATTGTGTAGAACAATTATAAACCATAACTCAATCAACACCTCATATCATATAAGGCTATTGCTTTGTATAACTAATATCTCCATGTTATTCTGGCTGCACAATGCCACGATAGATGCATAGAAAATGAAAGGGGTCTAAACTTGACATTATAACCATCGCCACATGTCAGCCCTTCAAGGTAGACCATGTTAGGAAACCAATGCTATGTAGATCCATACTACTGTTCCTGTACTGATAGTCATCAATTTATCACTATAACTGAGTCTGGAATTATGGTTGTTAGTCATGCTGGTCATTGTGTGGGCGAAGTGTTCCAATTTCATTATATATATATATATATATATATATACACGTGTGTGTGTGTGTGTGTGTGTGTGTGTGTGTGTGTGTGTGGCACTAAGCAAACATGGTAGTTGTAAAGCAAACGCAGCAGTCATGAAGTGAACCCATTTTGCTAAAAATCAGAACTAAACACTGGCTTCCCGAAAAAAATAAATAAATAAATTGTAAATCATAGTCATGTGACCCCAGGGTGCTGCCGACAACCATAAATATTGGTCAGTCGATGAGTGCCAAAAATGCAATCATGTGACTGGGGAAGGCAAATGTCAGAACTTCAGATCCGGGCTGTTAGTACTTTTTTGGCGCTCATTGTAACTTTGAATGGTCATTAAGCAAGGACTACCTGCAAAGTTATAGTAACAGAATCTTGCAAGTCTGAATGCACTGCCCACCTCACTTACCATCCCCCCAATACTTTATCTGTATGTCTGATCCTGGACCAAGAAAGTAGCATGAGTAAACATCTCTAGGGAGGAGCGTGTCTTAGATGTTTACTCATGCTACTTTCTTGGCCTAGGCTCAGACCCCTTTTATCTGACCTTGTCTTTGTATTGGATCTTCCAGCTGTCCTTCAAAACCATTTCCTCTGCCTTCTACGCCACCATCACCATTTTTTACCTTGTTTCCACTCTGGCTGTCTATGGCAATTTGTATTGATTTAGTATTAAGACTGCTGATCAAAGCTTAATAATGCAGATTCCAGTTTATATTCTAGAAGGGGGGGGAGGACTCAGAGGATTTAGAAGATGTGAATGGAAGCTATGGGTCTGAGGGTAGCATGGACTCCACACCCTAGGAAACTCCCATCCATCAAGGAAAACGGTTTATGAATTAGTATATATAATACCAGGGAAGAAAAGAATGAAAACCCTATATTGTAGTTGCAATATTAATCTGAAAATAACCACTGCTAAATCATTTAGTAAGAGTTAATCCATTTCCTCATTTAAATAATAACAAAGTGATTGTGCTATTCTACCTTTTTCCATGTTCCACCTATATATAAAATAAAATGAAACACAATAATTTCCAAACCAGGAAAGAGATTGGTGGATCCTTCAGCAATATCCCTGAGCTTATGGAATTATAACTGACTTGAAGAGCAAATATAATAATAAGTTGCTTTCTCTTAACCCTAATTGTTATATGGATAAAATGAAGGGAAAGCTCCTTATTCATGTCACAGATTATATGGAGTTTTCCCTTCATTTTATCCACATAACAACTTGTGAGGTAGGTAGAGTTAAGAGAAAGCAATGTGCCTGAAATCATCAAGAGAAATCTGTAATTATATGACAATCTGAATCCCAGACTAATATTTTAACCACTAAATTAATCTGGTCTTATCCATACAGAATCCACATTGTATGGAACACGTAACAAACCCTGAACCAGTGAGGAAGATGGAAGAGGAAACTTACCAGGATTTGCTTTCGAATATTATTTTTTTAAAAAAATAGTTCTATTTGGGCCTCTTCTTGGAACTTGCTCCTCATCAATTATTATTTTGTAAGAAAATCCACTGATTTTTAAAAATCCAAGGGACTCCTCCTCCCCTTTGATCTCGAAGGGCTACCTTATTGCATGCTGGTTCCTATCAGTGCAAAATGAGATTAGTACATGGAATAGAGCATGTGAAAATGACAGAGAATTAAGTGAGGCAGGAGAGGGGGAGGGAGTATTCTAACAAATAGACATTTGTGTGTGTGTGTGTGTGTGTATGCATGTGTGTGTGTACATGTTGTGCTGCTTACAGCATGAAAGAAAAGATCCTTTTACTCAAAAGCAGGGTGAACGTTTAATCACTGTCCATCTTAACGAGGGCAGTTTTCTTCACAGTTTTAGAGAACTGCAGACAGTGGCAAAATGTTATCTGAGGTCCATAGCCATGGGCATAGAGCAAAGAAAGTGAATTTGACGACCTGGCTACATCTGGAGTTTATCAGCTCTTTTCCTGGTTAGTATTACAGTAAACAATTATCTGCAGATCAGGAGACAGCAAAGACTTTAAAGACCCAAATTACAGAGAAAGACAGAGAGAAGGAGAACAGAGGAGATAAAAAGGAGTCTATGCATCTTATCGTGCTAATGAAATCAACCTGACAGGCATGCCAAGCTGCAAGGGTATTACACTGTCTGGTATTAAATGAGCAGTTACACCACTGGCTCCTGTGTCAAATAGCAAATGGACACAAAAAAAAAAGATGAAAAATGCCCAGCAAGGTCACTGAAAGTGATTGATATGCATCTGCAAGACAGCTGGTCATTTTTTTTTTTTAGAAAAAAAACCACCTCCTCAACAGAGTTGCCTGGATAATGATATCTGTATTCTTTTTTTTTTTTAATGAGAACTATAAAACTGAGGATTTTGCACAGTGCCTTGGTAAATCCTAAAAACATGGCTGCAGAGAGAGAGAGAGAGAGAGAGAGAGAGAGAGAGAGAGAGAGATATCTGTCAAGCATAGTTCTGTTCTCTGATCATAGATATGGTCAGTCAGTTTGTTGAACTTCTGAAGACTTCACAGAAGCCACTATAGAGTGAAAAATGGAAAATAAAAGTTTGATGAAAAGTTTTTTAAAAATCCCATTTGTTTGCTATTTATGTCTATTTTTCCATTAAATTGGCATAAATTCTAATTTGTTGGGAAAACCAGCAGCTATTATCAAATAAAAAAATAAAAAAGAGAATAAAAATAAAGAAAGAGAAAAAAAGTCAAGCTACTATGTTGGTGTCAGATTGCAGAAAATACAGGAAGAGAGTTTTAGAACCTGGACTGGAGAGAGAACTTATCTAATGTAGAAAGGACACATTTTAACCCTGGGAAAATCTTATTGATCACAAATCATGTTCATTTATTTTCCTAACAAATTTTTAGATTGGACAGTCATTGGCAATACTTATTAGGCTGCTGAGTTTTGAAGACATCGCCTCCTCGACAGCCTGAGAGGAGAATATAATGGGAATTGGAAGATTCTCACCTACTGTTTTAATCACCAGCTATGAGTCTTTTTAAGCTAAATAATAATAGTTAGTTGAAAAGCAAAACTCAACTAACAGTTTGAATGCAGCTCAGACAAAAGTGGATCAGTAAGGATTATGCCAGTCTTTGCCATGAAAAGTCCATTATAAAATACCAATGAACCATGGCAGATGCCTGTGTCACATCAAGAATGCAGAATATTTGGGGGGGGGGGGGATGTAACATGTGGCATATCTAAAGTAGTTTCCAAATTTAGCCTCTGGTTCTAAAAATGGCTCATTTTCTGGTAGGTCAATTTAATATATGTCTATGGAGATTTTCAATCATTCAGGTCAACATTGTCCCAAAGGTGTTGTTCTCACGTCATCACAGTGGCATCATGTGACATATCGTGACTTTTTTCCCCGTTCACTAAACCGGGTGTGGGCATGGCCAGTGCATGAGGCATCTGGCCCGCGGGTCACAAATTTAACAGCCCTGTCCCAGACATTCTTTGTTTCTCAAAATAAGAAGCAAAAGAGGTTCCAAGGAAGAAAACCAAGAAAGTCCAGTTGCCTTTTGAACAGCACCTTTTTGGGTTTAAAATATAGGTTCTGAACTTGAACTGACTGAGGAAGGAAAAGTTGGAATGGCTGGGAAGGATTGCCATTTCACTGTGAGCACATCTGTAGTAGATCCATCAACATCTCCATGACCCAACATTGAGACAATCCTATATCATTCTGGGCATTGTTAAGGAATACTCCTGCACAACCCTTCCCACCAAAACAACAATCCCAAAACAACCTATGTTAATGACAAGAAAGAAAGCACAAACATTATTTCACTTATAACACAATCAAAGAGCAGTAGTATTTCAAAAGGTCTTCAGTCTCGCCCTTCTTCTCTATTACTCTCAAAGCATTAGCAGGCTATAATGAGATACCTTTACTAATACATGCTAGAAGGCTGTAACTTACTTTTGAATTGGACTAACTTTTAAAAACAACCCAAGGCATATCCAGCACATCTTCCTTTCCTATTTTGCTCTCTCTTATTTTCCCCACCTGTGAGGTGGGTTTGATTGAGAGAAAATGACTGTCCCAAAGTCACCCAGCCACTGGACAACAGTGGGAAGAATACGCAGCTTCTGGATTTTGCTTCCAGACTGAAACCAACTCAAAATCTAATGTAGTCTAATTTATGCCATACTTAAATTAAGTCTTGAGTTTCTGACTATATATTGACTTTTCTGTGACATATAAAGAATTATAAGAAAAAATATATAATTGACTATATGTAGGTATTCAATACTTGATTATTGCTAAAGAGATTGGAATCCCTGCAAATGCTGTAAGAAAAGCATGAAGAAAAGAAAAATTAAAAAGCTATGTTTTCTAAGAATTAAGTTGCCCAGAGTCCTCTTATAAAGGAAACAGGCAGAATAAAAATCTAATAAACAAACGAACTATGGGTAAAACATATATTTAAGCCAAAGCAATTCATAGTTATTCCAAGTTTCTTACATGTTTCAATCCACCTCTACAATCTGACTAACTTTAAACTATGGATAAACTGAGATTTTCAGCTAGATAAAATTTAAAAACTAATTGGGAGGCAAATTTTCTTCCCTTGTTAGAAAGGAAAGAAAAAGGAAACACATCAGAGAATGCCTTGCTTTTTTCAGGTACTACTCCTACTATTAATATGCAATTCTCACATTGCCTTATATACCCTAGATTTCACAGTCAATTTGAAATCTGGCATAGGTCTGTGGCTTGGGCCAGGTGGGGTACAGCAGTGGGTCAGGATTCACCAAATCCAAAAGTTGATGCTCATCTCTCCTCACTCATAACAAATGCTTCTGGAGCAGCTTTCTTCAATCTGGTGACCTTCAGAAGTTTTGAACTACACCCTTCCCCTCCCCCTCCGCCCGCCACCCC
>JANHFL010001211.1:61453-82268 GCA_032468155.1 Oxyrhabdium leporinum | reverse complement strand
GGGGGTCACCAGTCGGCATTTCGCCGCCGATGGTACCCCCAGCAGGCCCTCTCTGTGTGACCGCACGGGACGTCGGGTGGGAGTAGAGTTCTTCCATTCATCCATTCTGCCAACATTCCAACAGCCAGCTTGATTGAATGACTTTTGATTCTAAAGCTGTAAATGTGGGAGGAAAACCTCATGGGATATAATGAAAGATGAAACAATGGGAAAGGCCAATTGTATATTCCTCCTCTCTTCCATTCTACCTGGTGATATCATAGCTTTTCCTTAGAAAAATATTTGGGAACTTATAAGGTATGAAAAATATTTTGTTTGACAAAATTATTCATGATAAATAGATTCTCCTGACAAAATGATCAATATTGTTAAAGCAGCAGGAACCATTTTAACAGCTATATAATGCAAATACTGTAGCCTTTCTCTTGAAATTCCTAGATGCAATGTTTTTAGAATAAATACTTAAAAATATATCATGCCAAGGAGAATAAGAAAGAGCTAGCAACAAGAATTATTTATTTATTTAGTGTAGGAGACTACATTGTTAATACAGGGTAGTTATTTGGCTGCCTAAAACTGCTAGTCCATTTGGTTCATGCTTGTGGGCTATCCAGAGTATACCACAGAGAGTGAACTAGCTCCACTCTCAGAATGATGAATGGCAATCTGCACTATCATCTGGGGCTTTTCCCTTCACTGATGTTGCCTTATGTTCAAGTGTCACATTGAGGCAGGTCCAGACCAGTTGGGATCATACTTCCTCATGAATCATTGTTATTTTTCCCATCAAAGTGGTATCTATTTTTCTATTTTCATGTAACATGCTTTTGAAGTGTTAGGTTGGAAAAAGCTGAGGCAAGTGACGGGCTCACTCCATAGGACTTGAGCTGCCGGAGCATAGACCTTTTCCAGTGGATTTAAACCACTGAGCCCCATCCAGCAAAAAGAAAAGGATCTGAACAGCAGTGAGAAGAAACTCAATGGACTCAGAATCAAATGGGAGCCAGAAAAGAATGGGAGCATAAGTTCAGATGGCTGCTGGGTTGGAGTAGTGAAAATGATTCCACTTAGGCAGGGTTCAACAAGGCCAAGCAGAACAACTAAGAGGATCCAAATGCAGTGATGAGAACTCAAAAACAATGAAATTCTATCACCTGACCTTTACTAAATTCTGCTTTTTGAGTAGGCTATCAATACATTTATTAAAAATTCTTTTGTAGCTGAAATCATACTTAGTTACAGGAAATTGTGACATGACATTTGTGAATCCATAATTTAAAATGTAGCATAAACTAATTCCAATAATCAGAATTAATGCTGATTGCTTAAACTGCCAACATTCCCCTCCCAGTAGCTTTTATGCATATTCCCCATCAGTGAACAGTATTTATTTTCTTAAGCTTCAGAGATTTAAACAGAAGGATGATGACAGTTGGTGAGGGGGTGAAGATTAATTTGTAGTTACATAGAGGATAGTAGTAGAGACAAATAATGAATGATATGATGAGAAGGTATCAGTAGGACACTGGCTGCCAGCAAAAATGAGTCCTGCTAGGAAAAAAAATAGGTGTAGATGCAAAGTGCTTCAGCTTAGTTCATGGTTATCAAAGCTTTTGATTGGGATTATGTATATTTTTCTCTCTATTCCCCAATATGCACTTTAGCCATCCCCTTCCCAATGATTCTACTTGATATCTTAAAAGAATGGCACAATCTCAGAAGTATTTTTGCAAAAATATTAAATGTCAAAATGTAGACTATTTTTGTTAAATTTGTATGGGGCTTCAGGCCCTTCTTAGATTGTACAAAATTCTCTGATGCTCACATGAGTCAAGTTTCTAATGCTGGAGATAGATAATTTGTTTCCCACAGCTGATCATGTGCTATGCTTCTACTAATAAACTTCCTGTTTGATGTGTTATTGTGAGACGTGTATACTCTGTGTCAGCCAAATATTTGACACATCCTGCCTGCATCCACTCATGTAAGATAGCAATTAAACTTGTAGTTATTGATAATTATGCATATGTGAACTGAGTTTGTCTCTCGTGATTGCTGGCAAGCATCCCATGCTTACAAGATCCAACAGTATGCCCAAGAGCTATCTATGCTAATATCCAACAGGGATGGTGGTAACATGAAATGCAGCAGCTCTAATGTATGATTGTTGAATACTTATTTCCATGTAAATGAAATCTAATTTAAATGTTATATTCATAATGGGATTCTTGTCCCTCTAGCAGTTTTTCTATCCCCTTTGCTGTTTTATTCATCGTAATATACCGCATAGATTCTGCACATTAATGTGATAAGTACAGTCCATGTCAGTAGTAATCACCAACAAAACTGAAATTCTATGCATAATTTCTTCATTGAACTTAATTTGAATCTAAACAACTCTGATTTGCAATGGACATGTGAGCTTAAGAAAAAATACAGGCCAGGTTTTGATGAGTTGCTTGTGTTTTCTTTGCCAAGCATATTCAGTGTGTCAAATGGATTTTGTGCTATTTTTTCTAAGCTACTCATCAGTTGCTTTATGTCAATTGGTAACATACGACTCATTATACATAATAAAGTCAATATGTATTTACAAAACTAAAAGCAGCTGAAGTATGTTTTCTTCTTCTAAACCACCCCAGTGTCTCTGCAGTACAACTAATCGTTATGGGGAAAGTGACTTTAAGGATTTAAGAAATAGATGCCAGTTTTCTGAGGCTGCCCTTTGTACTTTTGATAAGATTAGTTTAGTTGATTTTTACAAGATCACCAAGAAGAGAAGCTATCAAGATGAAATATCATGGCAAAGAGAGTACATACTTCATGGCTGAGAAAAATGTTGGAGAAAAATAATAGACTTTTATGTTACTTGAATATGATTTTGATTTTATTTTATCATGGCCTTGGGCAACCTAAGAAATGAAATAAAATGAGACATAGAATGGACTCTATCAAAACTAGCAAATTATTTGCCAACAGCAGAAGATGTAAAACACAAAAAATTAATAAGTTAATTAGTTGTTGTCTCTTGTTGATGAGTCATAGTAACAGAGGTTGTTTTAAAGTTGTTTAGGACAAGAAAACTATAAAATTCGACCTGTCTGGCTAGAAGAGAAATAATTAGAAAAGAGTAGATTAGAACTAAAAATTTAAGAGGTAACATTTCCTAGCTCAAAGTTAAGATAAGTGGACATTTTTACACAAAAAGGTTAAGAGCCATAGGCATAGTTTAGCAGTCACTGAATGGGACAGCTATTCCAATAATATAAATGTGTCTCCAATCAAACAAATTTTATTTCTCATACTAATTTTATTACTTTTTGTTATTTGATGTTTTATTCAGAATGTTGTGTATGGCTACAGATAAAATTTGATTGATTGAATGTAAATGCATTAATGATTTGGATATTATATTATATTGTTGAAACTTGTATATATAAAATATAATACAATATCCAAATCATTAATGCATTTACATTCAATCAATAAATCTATATGAGAAATAAAATTTGTTTGATTGGAGACACATTTATATTATTGGAATAACTTTGTTAAGGGTCATTGAATCCAAATTTAATTAAATAATGGCACTGACTATTGAAGGCACAAATAGCTGTCCCATTCAATGAATGCTAAACTATGCCTATGGCTCTTAACTTGTTTGGGTAAAAATGTCCAATTATGCCATAAAGGTAGTGTGAAAATTGTTGTTGTTAAGCTATTTTGGATCCACATTTTATCAAATCAAAATATTTTGCTTCATAAATATTACAGTGTCATTATTTCCATATCACACCAAAAGCTGAGCTGAGGGAATGATGGAATAATACTGCTAATGGGATGAGTGGATTAAACAGGATGGCAATCTATGAAACTAGTGAAGCTCATGTCACCACCTCACTGCCGAGTGTCCTCTGATAACCAGCACCTGTTATTTAGATTGCCACAACAGTTTATCTAATAACAGGTCTGATCATAAATATTAGATACCTTCAAGGACGGTCATTCAGCCAAGAACTGTCTTCTCCAAGCCTTCCTTTTCTTCTGACAGTCTTTCTCCAGTTTATTTACTTTCTGGTTCTTGTAAGCTGCAAGAGCAGCAGGCACCTGAGCTGTATCCCAAAGGAGCCAGTCTCTCTCAGTAGTTCTGGGACCAGTTATGCAGGCAATGACTTTACAGGGACTGAATGGGAATTGCTCTCTATTTCTCTGTTGACTTAGAAACCAGTGCATGATTAGAATGACTCACACCCTCTTCAGAAAATGAGCTAGTCAATGAGATACATAAACTCGGAGCATCAGCCATATCAAAGAAAACTAGAGAAACCTGGATATTACCTAAGGTATAGTGTTCTTTCTCTTTCTTTCTTTCTTTCTTTCTTTCTTTCTTTCTTTCTTTCTTTCTTTCTTTCTTTCTTTCTTTCTTTCACAGCAGAACAAACCTCAGTTAGGCAGGGCTAAGATTTTTAATGCATACAAGCTTAGTATTTTACTTCTTTTATGTTTAAAAGTATAACCTCAAGGCAAATAATGTCATTAAAGGTACTGTCATAAAAATATGTTTTTGCCCAGTTTCTCTTAATTTTATTCAACTGGGGTTACCTGGTCTTGAAAATATCTTTTTGGTGCTTTGGTGCTAATACTCCACAGTATTTCCAGGTGAATTTAGTTCCATTTTTATTTGAATTAGAACTTTAGGTAACTTTGATGCAATGGCAGTTACTACTGTTTTAACAGCTGTGGACAATGTAAATTATTTTTAAAATGCCCAGTTTTACTTCCGTTTAATAAGGGTTGCGTTTTTAGGTTTTATTTCATTCAGTTAATACAAATTATTTGGTATGCTTTCTGTAAGTTTCATGATAGGAGAGGAACATTAAATAGTTAACATAAAAGTAAACATTTCATTTTTATTCTATCACATCCGGTGTGGAAAATTGGTAGCCTCCGAGCCAGATTTGGCTTCCAATGTGATTTCATTTAGTTTCTAATTATTATCTTGGATACTAATCAAATATTTTATTATGTGCATTATAAATATTAATTTATTGTTTCAGATAGGGGAAAACATATTCATAAAGTAGATTGCTCATATTTTAATATTGCTTTTTACATGCAATTTGTTTCTAAAATCTTTTGTATACAATTTGCAAGTTATGTCTAAACATATATAATTCATAAGTGTAAGAGATCAGTGTAGTATTGTTATTACATTGAAGATGACGGAGAGCCCAGTTTGATATAACTTTGTACCAATCATTCTTCCAGGATAAAAATCAAACTTTTAAGGAATAGTTCTAATCCCTAATACAATGCTTGGAAAATAGATCAATCCACATCTTTTGACCTTTCTTTTATCTATTTGTTTACACACTCATATTAATTTAACCATATTGAATGGATATTGAAATTATATCCACCCCCTTTTTTTTTAGGAAAAAAATCCGTGGAAAAAAATTTACATTCACATCTAACAGAACTTGCTTTCCACAAAGGCCAAAAGGGAAAAAAGACATCCAATGTCATGAAGGGCCAAAAATAGGTTGACTTGCCAGTAACGGGAACTGTGTAACTAAGCACTTGTTTCCTTCCTCCCACCTCTTCTTCCTTTAGAAAAAAAATATTAAATATAAGAATAGGTTCATATAGCTATTGGAGTTCTAATATTTATGGGAAGGATGGAATGGATAATATATGAGATCTTATTGTTGTTCTTTGGAACACTAAACTATGACTACCCAAAAACTATGAAGGCTCTTTTTCCTTATCCAATTATTGAGTCATCTTCCCCCATCCCCCAAAACTTCAGAATGATCATTTTCGTTACACTTTCAGCTCAGGCATAATAATCTATGAATTTGCCAAATGTGCGGTCATGAAACATAGTTCAAGTGTAACATCATTTTTGTGATATATCATCCTACCTCAAGCCATCTTCAGGGTTTCTCTATTTTTAGACAACTTTCCAAGATGGTAGCTAACTTACTAAAAACTAGCCATCACAACATAATACAAAAGACAACACACACACAAAATATAACAGTATAAGCAGTAATAGCAGCACTTCTTATCCAATTATGTCATTCTAGCAGAATAAGCCTTCTGGCATTAGATCCTAATTTTAAAATATCACAACAATGAAAGTCTGCTATGAAAGTCTACAATAAAAGTCTAGGCAAACAATTAGGCATCTGCTTCTACAATAGTTGCAACGTAAAGAGGCAACTAACTTAAAATATGTGCAATAATTTATGGAGCTAACTATATTATAGAAACTGCTTGAAGAGCAATCCAAAGATGATAGGAATGAAAAACTTTAGAGCAGCATTCCACTTAGACACACTGATTGATATCTTAACCTTTTATGACATACATATTTTCCTCTCTAGAAAAAAATTAATATTCCTGAAAAGAACAGTTAATTAACTTTGTAGAAAAATTAATTAACTTATATAACAGAATTTCATTCTGCTCTTTAATCTCCCTGAGCTCTTTTCCTAATTGCTCTGTGAAGAATCCTAATATCCTTGGCATAAAATATATATATTTGATGTCGGGGTGCTGGGTGTTCCACAGCGCAAGGATTTTAATACCAGAGTGGAAGAGATTCCTTCACGGAAGGAAGACTGAAGGAAGACTGAAGCACTTAAATATCTAACTTAACTAAAAGTGATCTTCCAACTGTCCCAGAGAGGACAACATTCTTTGAGGCAGCCCTCAAGGTCTGGAGATTCTTTTAAGACCATCAAGCTCATTGGCCCAGGATGATTGGCTACTAATCCTGCATCAACTGGAACGTGTTAAAATGACCCTGCATACAGCCTTGTATTTTTCCATTGCTTCATAGACTTGAAGTATAATCCCCAATTCTTTTCCTGTTTGTGCCACATCTTATCTTGATCTTTCTAACAGTTTTTCAAGTAGAAACATTTTCTACAGAGGATGGGAAAAGGAGCAAAAGATCTGAACTATATTAAGCTGGTGTTACACAATCTGTTTACATTAGCCATTTCAGATTCATAGTGGGAGGGATTTGACATTCTCGCCAATATGTGCATTTGTATTCCTGTCAGCCAAGCAGAGGTTATTACTTCTACAATAAATAAATGGATAGATTGCCATTTAACATGCAAACAGCTCTGTCGAGAACATTACTTGAATAATTGCCGCCTGATTTTTAACCTCTTTTTGGAGTAGGGTAAAATGTTTGAATATGTTACGAACAGCCCCAATCCAAGTAGTTTGGGTTATGAAGAATTTTTAGATTTAGTGTGGCTGACAGTTGAGCTTTGAAACCAAAACTGCCTTGATCTCCTGTTAATGGCTGGGGATTCTGACCTTCCTGGTTCTGCAGAACCAATCCTGAGATTTTCCCTTGTGTTTGTGAGGTCATCTGGTGATGTCACTAAAAGATAAGACTCAAGCTTTACCTTTCCTAGCTGGCACACTGAAAGTCAAAACTTTCTTTAGCGTGCAAAAACATCCGCAAAAAGTCAAAACCAATTAAACCTTTTTCCTAGGTCTTGACAAAGAAAAGGAAACCCTAACCAAATCAAAATGAAAAAAAAAGCATGGGATGTTGTGTAAATATAATACATAACTGATTAAAAGGTACCACTAAACACAGTGTATGGTATTTGTGATCCACACTGGTTAGTACATGTTGGTATACAAGTCAAGGGCTGAAAAATAGCATGTAAATATCTAATTAAACACATAACAAATTTAATTCCACATTATGGTTGTGCAGAGATTTCTTTGGCAAGTTGTTAACAATTAAAAAATATGAAACGAAAATAAGTAGTATATTACCACCTATGTTGTGCTATATACAGAAAGTATGCACAACCAGGCGCATTTAGAGGTCTTGAAGCAAAGTACTTCAAGCCACAGAAACAGGTAAGGGGAAATTTATAAATTACAGAAGCTTTTCCCAATAACTGTCTTCATTCCCAACCACCATATCCATGCTGGTTAAAAAATTATGACAGCTGTGATCCAATGCAACAAGTCAGGAAAAAAAATGACACGAGACAATCAATTCCAGAGCAAATTCCATCTATTATCTCTACATAAGTCATTCCTTGACCGATAAATTGTTAATGCTGTCAAGTCTTTTAACTGTTAGCAGCCATATTGATTCTGACCAAAATGATCTGTTTTCAACTTGACCTTTTAAGTTTTTCATTGGAGCATTCATTACTGTTATAATCAATTCCATCCACCTTGTTCTTGGTTCTCCTTTCTATTTCCTTCACTTTTTCCCAACATTCTCAAGGGAGCTTGATATTCACATAATAAGTTCAAAATATAACTGTTTGAGCCTGGTCATTTGAATGTAATTCTGGATTGATTTATTATTCATTTATTTATTTGTTCTTCCCCTCCCCCTCCCCAGCAATCCTGCCAAATTCAAAGCATCAAAACTCTTTCTATCCTGCTTCTTCAAAGCCCAGTTTTCACAACCATCTTCAACTTTCAGATCCAGAGTATCTTCTATAGAGTCTTTCTATAGAATGAGCCTAGCTATACATAGACAATTGACTTAGCAGAGAGAGTGTTTTGCTATATTAAAATAGTTCTACAGTATATTAGAATATTTCTTTTCAATGTACTAATGTTCCCTGTATGGGAAGGTGTCAATAGCACTTATCAATAATATTCATTATCCCCAGCTACAGGCTGAAGTAGGTAACAGTGCTGTGCAAAATATAATTGTATAACATCCCCATACTCAACCTTATCTTCCGAACTAAACTGCATGAAATCAGATACCTCTGAACTGATTCAGAGGATTTTGATGCTTTTGTGAACGGGTAGAAACAGCTTGTTCTGAATTGGCTTGGAAATCCAAATGTAATCCAGCCAATTTGATTAGGACATGTACATATCAAATTGAATTCTCTTCACATCAATTATTTGAACAGAATTTGATTGGTTTTCTGAATTGAATCTATAATTTGAATCAGATGTTGCCTGATGCAGATCTAGTATGTGATACTTCAGTGATTTAGCTGAACTTCTCATTAAACCCTGATGATTTTTCCACAGGAAAATCTTCAAATGAACTTTATTATGACTGTTTCCTAATAGCTAACAGTCACTTATTGTTTCAATAGCTGATTAGATATGAAGTTTGATATAAGAACTTACACAAGCTGGGAAAGAAAAATTAAATGGATTTAAGCTTTTGCAATTGTGCACATAAGGTTATATGCTTCAGTTTCAAACAGCTGTGGCAACACTTTCTGGAAACAGTTTCAAAAAGCTCTGCAAGGTATATTATTGCATATGATATTTTTTTTCCTACAGCTGGATAAGAACAAAATAACCCTAGTAATAACTGATTTGGTGAACTGGACTACATTATATTAAAACTGTGTGTGACTTATTTTGTATGAATAAAAATGCTAATGTTAAACTTTACCGGTTTCAACATATAATCTGATTTATGCTATTACGTTAGAAATAAGTACTTACATATTTTTGCAATCACTGTTTGATGAATTCAATGTGCAAGGTGATCATGAAAATGGATCTAACATGCACTGCATTCAAGCTAACTCCTACCCTCTCAAACACAAAGTTTTTGCTAGTTGCTTGATTGGAGTTCAACCTTGAAAAGTCAAAAGCCTTTATAATCTGATTTGTTGTTTGGAAGCAATATGTGTATGTATATATTTGTAAACAATCAACAGTGCAAATAATTGAACTCATTCACAAATAAAATTTAGATTACATAAATATCTCTGTGTGTGTGTGTTTGCATGTGTGACTGTATATATATTCAAATAATTTCTGTCTTGCTCTCTGCTCTTTTTAATGGTTTAAACAGACTCCTCCTTTTTCTTTTTCTCCCTACGGCTGTTGTCGGTGCATTTTTCTTAAGATTTCCCAGGCGGATATGTCATCTTGTGATACAGCCCAGGGTTGCAAATGTCAGATCTTGATGTTTGACGTGGTGCATCTATTTCTTGGAGAAATATTACCTCAGGGAGGGGGGGGTGCCGAGACTTGCATACTGGCATTTCTCAGCAATCACACACTTAAACCTTTAGCATTCTAAAACACACCCAGGTAACTTAGAGAACACAGCTGTCTAAAAAAAAAGATTGCAACAATAGCATCTATTCTCCTTCAACTAGTTTTGCCTTGTGTATTGCCTGAGAGGAAGCTTTGAGAGTTGAAAGGAATAGAGATATTACTGCAAACCAGCTTTCACCATCTTGGTGCTCTTTAAAATTGCTGGGACTAACACTTTCAGATTTTCAGCTGGGAGAGTAAGTTTTTGCAACTTAACCTGCTGTTCTTAGGAGTTTGTAGATCTTCTTAAAGATTCCTTCATTTGTGTCAGTTTAATGTGCCTCTCTAAATCATTTCTTGGTTTTATTATGGTTATATTTCTCACTTTTACTCCAGCAGGTCTTTTGTTTCAAGCACAGGACATATATATATCATTCTAGACACACATTGGTTAGTTGACATATCCTACACATTCTTTATATAGGCCAGTGTTGTGCAACCAAGGACCTCCAAATGCTTCTAAACTGCAAATTCCAACATCTCTCACCACTGATTTGTAAACCGCTCAAGTATATTTAGCATTGAGAACCTTATGACCATCCAGATGTTGTTGAAATAACATCTGGATAGCCATAAAGTTCTCAACTTAAATAGGCCAGGTTAGGCATACACTGTGCTGGATGTAAATCCAACTAGTATATCTAATGGAAAGCTTTCAGTGCTGCTAGCCATTCTTGCAGCACTGAGGGAAGGTTCAAAGCTATGCCTTATAACAATTAGCCTTACTCATTTTGAGTAGATGACAAGATGTTGTTTCTAAGTGTTTATTACATTCTGCCAAAGGGATCTTCTTTTGTAGAAGAATGCTGGTCAGATCTGAACATGTTTGCAGGGCCAGTTGGGTTTGGGCTGGTATTGAGAGATGTTTTAATCTATTGTAGAACAATTGAGTGATTCCACAATCTCATTTTAGCTTCTTCTCTGACTGGACGTTTCAACCACATGCCATATTTTAATCCTCCCATCTCAACCAGGAAAAGTTTCAGCCAGGAACCTTGATTTTTCTTGAATTGATCGTTCTCTGACTTAAAAAGTTTGGAAATTTCTTTCACCTAGTAGGAGAATCATCTCAATACTGTGCATATATTTGTTATGGTTATTTCACTTTTCTGTTACGAAGTGCTCTTCCGTTCTATCAAACCATTTACGTCAGTAAATGTTGTAAGCTGGACCTTTTAAAGAGAGTAAATTTTTCATAATGACTTATTGGATTTTTTAAAAAGATATTATAGATTCCAGGCTGCTTATGTATTTTTATTGACACCTGATCAACAATTTTATTTATTGGCTTGACATTGGTTTTGCTGGGGGGGGGGGATTGTTTGTTTTTTTGTCTCTAAGAGTAATAATAGAAGTGTCTCTGTATAATTGGAAGAAAATAAAGGATTAAGTAAACAATATACAGAGGTGCATTTATGGTGACTGTTGAAAATATTAATGACCCCACACAAGTTTTTCTTTTTGTTCTTCTTTTTTCTTTTTTTCATGATATCACAAGAATCACAGTTTTACACTCTCCCTACCTATATTCAAGATCATGTGGACTGGATGAAAAAAAATAAGTACACAGTTCCTACAATAAACCTCATGACATTATTTCTGTGATACAATCATGATGTTCTGGAAATTATATATGTGAGGAAATCATGCACCATTGTATTGGACAATTATGTAAGTGCCTTGAGCTCCTGCAGGGAAAGTATATATAAATCTAATAAATAAATATCCCACATATAAAAAAGACTTTGGTTGTAAAGAGTTAGTCTGAATTTTACCAATCTAGTTCCAGACAGATACAAAATGTGAAAATAAAGATTTTAGATGTTGTTTTTTCTCTCAAAATAGCATGAATCAGAACAGAACATAAGAGTCTAGAATCAAGCTTACTAGTTTTGTTTTCTTTTTAAAATGACCTAAAATGAAATATTTGGCCAAGTTCAGATACAGTGGGAAAGCAGTATAAATCACGCATTGTATGACAACTTCCCTTGAAAATCGATTCCCAGCATGGCAAACATGTTTCAACCCCAGTTCTTTTTTCCTTTAGGAGCTCAAAAACAGAATGTGTGTGGTAGGGGCAGAAGGCTGAATGAACTGTATTTCTATTGTTGATTCTGAAATGTTATGAAGGACAGTATAACAAAATAGATAGAACCTCAGGAGGGTTTTTTGTGTGTTGAGATAGCAAGTATACTAATTTGCCTCCTACTAAATGATTGTTTGGAGGGGGAGTGAACTTCACCCACCATCAGAAGCCATTGTGTAAGAACATGGTCTCAAAATTCTAAATGCGCCCACTGTGCCTCCCACCAAAATTGGGGATCTCCAATCTTTAAGAATTAATTTTATTGACTGAACCCCAAAGTCCTTTTGTAAAAATAGTTGCAGCCAATCAATCAAAAATGACAATAGTTGTAGCCCAATGCTACAAAAGGGCTGCATTTGTATGGCATTAAAAAAAAAAAAAAAGCTAAAGCTTTCCCTTGCCTAGTTGTGTCTGATTCTAGGGGGCGCTGCTCATCTCCATTTACTAGCCAAGGAAGCCAGCATTGTCCAAGCTGCTTCTGTGGTCATGTGACTGGCATAACTATACAAAGTGACAGCTGATATGCTGTCACCATTCTACCAAAGTGGAACTGCTAGGTTGGCAGGAGCTGAGGCAAGAATGGGAGCACACTGTGTCATGTGGTACTTAGGTCTCAAAGTGCCAACCTTCCAATCAACAAGACCAGCGTCTTAACTGCTAGGCCTAATTTCACATAAGGTGCAAATGCAGTCTGTACATCTATGGCTGATTTGGTTGATCGTCTCTGAACAAGCATGTCCAAAAATAACTAAAGGAGTTGGGTTAATAACTCCTAAATAATAAAGTGGAGGATGTTACTCCTGAGTTTGGAGAACCACTGCTCTTTATTTCAGAGTTTTAGGATTGTATCCTGAGCTCCCAATTCAGATAGGCTCTGAATAAAAAGGAAAAAAATGAAGTAAGAATTAAAACGGGTGAAAGCAATGGACAAGAATGCTGTTATGATATTGAAGTGTTAAGTAGATTATCTCCTGAATGCATGTCCATTCTCCTTATTCGCTAAGTACAACATGTTATCATAAAAATTAAAAAGAGAAAAATTCAACTTATTATGCTGTCCTTTGTTCATTATTGCTGACTTGTATTTGAAAGGATCCTAATTGAAACCAGCAAAGTCTTCTTAAGTTCAAAGACAGCTCTTGGTGACATCAGGGACATATCCTTGAAGTTTTCTTGGCAGTAAGTAGTAGTAGTTCCCACTGCCTTTTTCCAGGATGTTTTTCAAATTACAAGTCTAGCCTATAGCTAGTTTACTCTTTACTTAAAAGTAATTTTTAATGAAGTGCCTAAGGAGGTGTTAGGATTACTGTATCTGTGGTAAGGCTTAGTCATTGCTAAATAATTGTTGTTGACTTTTATGGAAGTATTTTATTTTCATTGAGTTCCTACACAAAAACAGACAACATGCACACATATACACACCCTTTTCTCCATCAGCTGAAAGTAGGTAAGTGTACAAATTAATTATGTAGATACCTGAAATCACAGGCATATTAGCACATACCAGTGCAGTTTGGGTTTGTTTAAAGCATGATAGTAGAATTGTGCTATTCTATTGTCTACTGGAACTGATACTTAGATTGATAGTAACTTATTTGGAACAGTTAAAAAACATTCTAAACAGGAAAGTTTGAAAACTGCTAACAATGTAGTTCACTCTAGATGAACTTGATGGTCTTTAAATGTCCTGGAACTACATTTCCCATAATTTTTAGAGCTGAAGCCCCAACTCATCCAGAAGGGAATACATTGAAGACTGATTATAGTGGTTATTGTCTATGAAATGCCTGAGACTTTCTCACATAAACTGGATAGTGAGATTTCCCAAATACATTTTTACCATAAAAAAACTCCTAAAACCAAACTGTCAGATTTGAGCATGGGATGTGATGGGTACAATCCACTGAGAGTTTATTTCAAAAAAGAATCACTGAAATTAAGGATAGTTCTAGAAGAACTCTTGTGTACCTATGCACTGGGAATGTTTACAGTGCTTTGTTCATGACATAAACTATTTTTATTTCTACTTAAATCCTATCCTATATTTCTGCACTGAGAGTATACAATTTGGTAGGAGGTATTTGTGTGTGTATTTGTGCTTCAAGTCAGTGTTGACTCCTTGAACCTTGCAACTACATAGTCTAGTTTTTATGCAGAATTTTTGGAAAGATTTTTAGAATGGTTTGCCGGTACTATTGTGAAACAGTGACTGACTCAAGGTCACCCAGATGGATTTGTACTGAAGGCAGGACTAGAACTCCCTGTCGCCCAGTTTTGTAGCTTGGTATTTTAATCACCAGTCCAAACTGGTTCTCAGAAGATAAAATACAATGGACAAATCAAAGCATTACAAAATAGGAACTGTTACGCCATAGAGAAGTTTTCAATTTTCTCTGCAGAGAAAAATATATGCAGTATGGTATACCACGCCATAAGTACCGTGGTGGTGCACTGGTTAGAATGCAGTATTACAGGCTAATTCTGCTGACTGCTGATTGCCAGCAATTCGGCAGTTAGATTCTCACCAGCTCAAAGTTGACTCAGCCTTCCATCTTTCTGAGGTGAGTAAAATGAGGACCCAGATTGTTGGGGGCAATATGCTAACTCTATAAACCGCTTAGAGAGAACTGTAAAGCACTGTGAAGCAGTATATAAGTCTAAATGCTATTGCTATACTTTAAAATGTGGAACATATTCATATTTAAAGTACGGTCCCTAAGCTGTGTGGCCAGGCAGAAAACTTGGCTTATATATTCCTTATATATTTCCTTAAAAAGGATCCCTGAAAGGACAGAGTTGCTTAAAAACTGCATGTTGATAATAGGCTCATAATACAATATGTAATCTTTTCGTAAGCAATTTCAGATACAGGTAGCCCTTGACTTACGACCACAATTGACGCTAGAATTTCTCTTACTAAGTGAGACATTTGGTAAGTGAGTTTTGCCCCATTTTATGACCTTTCTTGCCAAAATTGTTAAGTGAATCATTGCACTCGTTAAGTTAGTAAGTAAGTTAGTGAATCTGGTTTCCTCATTATTTTTGCTGGTCCAAAGGTCACAAAAGTTGATCACGTGACCCCCAGGATACTCCAACTGTCATAAATACATGCCAGTTGCCAAGCATTTGAATTTTGATCACTTGACCATGGGGGTGCTGCAACAGTCATAATAGTCATTTTTTGACTAAATGATTAAAAAAAACATCATTTTTTTCACTTCCATTGTAACTTTGAATGGTCACTAAATGAAATGCTGTAAGTTGAGGACTACCTGTATTGTTTGATCCATCTGAAGTAAAAAACGTTCCCTAGATCTGTCTTTTATCTAGGATTGCTTAAATTGTAGCAGGAGGTTTGCTTGCTTGGTTTTTTTTTTTATACATTGGAGTCTTTTCAAAGCTGCAGGAGCTGACTCTTAAAAAATTTCCAGTAAAAATGCTTCACCAAAGGCAGGGGTGACCTTGTTAGCATCAACCTTGAAACCTTTCCCAGCTCCTGGTGAGCCTTGTAATACTAAGTCAAAAACATTTCCCCCAAGAAGCCTCCCCAAAGAGGCTTCTGTGTTTTCTCAGGACATTTTAAAAAAATATTCAGTTTCATTTGGTGCATTTCCAAATTAATATATGTATGTTGCATATCTTTCCATCCTTCTACAGCCAACTACCTCTGCTTCCTGAAATAATCCTTCTGTGAGAAGCTCCCACATAATGCTTTTTCCTAAGCTTTTGGTGAGGTGCAAAAAAGAAATTGTCAGCCATCAAAAAAGGCAATTGTATAATAGAAAACAGATTGTTTCCACAGACACAATGTGACTTTCAAGAGAGCACCACTGCACTACTCTCTCCTTCCTTAGGTGTAATTTTACTTGGGGAAGGTTTTCCTCTGACTGGGGCAAACCTATCTGGAGCGGAAGCTGCACTTCAGAAAAAATAAAAATGTGCAACCAGAGTGGATTATTTAAACTTGACCCAGACTGTCACTTCTCAATTTTAAAAAATTAGGAACAGTCCAACTATTTATTGCCCATTAGGGAAGCAAAACAAGTAATAACCACAGTATAATCTTAGCTTTTCCAACTATTAGCCTAGTGTTAAAAACTGAGTAGAAAAACAGATCATTTTACCTAATAGTCATTACAGCTCTATTATCCTATAATATAATTTTAAGTTGTGCCAAAAAAAGAAAACACCTATCATTACAGAGGTGTTCTTTTTCTGGTTTCATAATTTTTCCCTCCCAAAACATGTTTTCTAGCTGAAGCTTGTTTGAAGCAAAGTTTTGTCATCCAGAACAAAAGAAATTGGCACCAGCTGTCACCACTCACATATTACAACCTTAACCTACTTCATAATTTGCTAAGCAATAATTAAAAATGGACTTTTTTGAGGCTCGTTCAGCCATCCTAGAGAGTCCAGGCATCCTTCTTGGTCTGAATGGATGCCAGAAGAGGAAAAAAGTGTCTTTCCTTGGTGCAAAAGCATAGGTATTTCTAGACTTAGCAAATCAGCAAATGTGTGCCACAAAGGTGTTTTTCAGGTAGCACAGCAAGATCAAAGTTAAGGATATCTGCTGCCCTCAAGATCAATCTTCCTATTGTCATTAGGCAGCAATCCACATGGGGCTGTTGGTCAACATTAGTCCTTGAGACTTGTTTAGTAAAACTCATTACCTACATCCTGCCTCATTATGTTTATTACTACTGCTAGAACTACCGGGACTATTACTACTACTGAAAATGTGCTCATTGCCAACAGTGTTGTAGGCGCCAAACCCAGCAATGAAGCTGATGATATTCACAATCATCATAATTAATAGGAAGGAAAAGAGTAAACAGTACATAACTTTTGGGCTGTGATCTTAGGGAAAGGATTAGTACTCAGGTATGCAAGCCTGCAGTCTTAACACTAACGCTCAGAGCAGCTCCTCAGATATGCAGTATGTACAAGCTTAGCTCCGCTTCAGGCTTGGAGGAAACTGTGGTACTTGGACCTGCTACTGAATCTGAAGACCAGTGGCAATTGGCTGATGCTCAGACCTGTACTATATAGAGTTCTGGGAAGTTATTTGAAACAATTGTAAAATAGTACTATAAAATGAGTAGACTAGGAAAATCAAAAAGATCAGGATGTTGAACATGTTCCCTAAAAGCTAAATGGTTTGGGTCTCTTGAATTTAGTGCTCATGTACCCACATACACACTACTAAGGGACAACATGATCAAAGCAAATAAATCATATGTGGCAGGGAGAAAGTGGACAGGGACTTTTTTTCCTTCTTGCAAAGAATTAAGATTAAGAGGTACCCTATAGTACTAACTGAAAGGAGATTTACCACAGGCAAGAGGCAGTACATACCTCTTCACACATTGCATAACTAATTTCTGAAATCCATTGCTGCAAAATATGATGAATTAAATTGCAAGAAATTTTGACTGGTTTGAAGACTGAATTTATGTCCTTCAACAGAGAGAGAAAGTAAATATGGACAATTCTCAACTTACAATGGTTCATGTAGTGACCGTTCAAAGTTACAACAGCACAGGAAAAAGTGACTTATGGCCATTTTTCACACTTACAACCATTGCAGCATCCCCATGGTCACATGATCAAAATTCAGATGCTTGAAAACTAATATTTACAACCATTGCAGTATCCTGGGGTCATGTGATCCCCTTTCATAACCTTCTGACAAGCAAAGTCAATAGGGAAGCCAGATTCACTTACTAACTGTGTTACTAACTTAACAACTGCAGTGATTCACTTAACAACTGTGGCAAGAAAGTTTAAAATGGTGCAAAACTCACTTAACAAATGTCTCACTTAGTCACATAAATTTTGGGCTCAATTGTAGTCGTAAGTTGAGGACTATCTGTACTTAAGTAGGAGAAATATAGGGCATGTATATAAGTTGGTAGGTTCTTAGAAGGTCTACGTCACAAAAGAGTTTAGCAGTGTGGCTTGCATCATAAGAAGTATTGTATCAAAAACATGGGTGAAATCACATTCGAAGCTCTACATCTATTCTGGGTACCATATTTCCAGAAGGATATTGGCAGATTCAGAATATGGTGATAAAGATGACACAAAGACTTGAGAACATATCCCATATGATTATGTCCCATCCCAAATGGGATGTTCAGCCTGAATACTGATGGGAGAAATAGGGAAGATAATCAGAAAGTGTTTTCCACTGCTATTGAAACAAGGACTAGAAATAATAGGTGTAAATTTCAACTATCTTAGTTTCATTTTAACTTCCTGATGTTAAGATCTATAGTATGGTGAGACAGTGGTTGTGAGAACTACATCTCTGGAGATTTTTAAGAAGAGGTTTGATAGACCAGTGACTTAATTGTTTTCCCCTGCATATTAGATGATTAGACTACATGATCCTTACCATACCTTCCACTTCCATAATTCTATATTTCTATGATCACTACAGATAAAGATGGTTTTAAAAGGGGACAGGATAGAATTTAGCATTATTAGTTTTGAACATTCCTTTGATTGGAAATGGCATCCTTCCAAATTCCAATTGCAAATACCAAGAACAAAGGATGGAGACTATATATATCACCATCTTTTGTTCATGAGCATCTTAGAGACAGTTTTCCTTTGGGTCTCCAGCTGCCTTGGCTCCCCCTCCCCTGAAAAATGACAGCCAATTCTGTGGGCCAGCTGAGGAGGAGGAGGTGATGGCTTCACTACTGAGGGTAAGCCAATATTATATGTGGAAACAAGAATGGTCCAATGGGTTACAGTTGTCTACTGATACCTAATTTAGCATATTCCATTGAGATGTTTGTGTCCCAATAGTAGAACTTTTTAATAGCCTGGGTAACTGTTCTGGGAGATTTAAAATCTTTCTATTTAGCATCTTTAACATTAAGTATATGAGCAGCTTCATTTCTTCCTATGGATGCTTAAATATAAACACACAATTTGAAAAGATTTCTTTTGCAAATTAACATGTTTCTATTCAGCTTCTGCAGAACCCAGAATTGCTGATGGAGCAGGGAAAATGTATAGCAAAAGCCGAAGGCAAATACCCTTTGGTCGTGAATTATAGAAAGTTGTATGAAAGTTATGAAAAAACAATTGCCCAGAAAGCTTTGGAACGTCTTTTACTGTCTTTTATTTTATTTTATTTTATTTTATTTTATTTTATTTTATTATTTTATTTTATTTTATTTTATTTACACAAAAGGGCATTATCAGTGTTGTTACAGAGTTCATCAGTTCTTACATAACCTACCACTACCCACAAAGAATGTCATAGATAGATTGTGGGATAATGCAACATTCAAGCTACACCAGAACCTATTAATAAAATTTCTGCCACCTCTGTACAGGAACACAAGTATTGTAGGTGTGAGGCTGGACTCCCATCTCTGAAATGAGGAGTAAGATCATATCTCCTTTCTGATTATTCATCTTCAACTGTGGGCATCTTATTGTAGAGTTTCCATGCAATGTACTATACAGTTGCTATATGCTCCTTTATACTACAATTGGCAGGAGCTCTCTACGATTCAGGTAGAGATCATTTTACATACTGTACTGTAGATCTTTAAGATTGCAAATGGTAATCACATGACCTCTGGCCACTGCAACTATTGCAAATACATGCCAGTTGTTAAGCAGATGAATTTTGATCAACTGACTATGGGCACACTATGACCGTTATAAGACTGACAACTGGTGGTAAGTCACTTCTTTCAATGTATAATTTCGAGCAATCATTAAATAAATGGTCCTACAGGAATTTTACAATTCTTTTCATAACTTATTTCCAGGTATTATTTTTGTTTTGTTTTGCTGTACACTTGATTGCAGTGCCTGCGGCAACATTGTAACAATTGACATAAAAAATAAGAAATTTAAGTTGAATATTAGGATGACTTTCCTTACTGAACTGTTAGACGGTAGAACAATCTGCCTAAATGATAGACTGGATGTTTTCAAACAGGAATTGAATGGCCATTTGACTGGTATCTGTGTGGACACAGGTTGAAATAGATGACCCAGAAGGTGTCGTCCAACTCATAACTCATAGGTGGTTAGCAGCATCAAGTTTATGGGTGTGCAGCAAAGGAGTAGGTTAGCTTGGTTGCTCAACACTGAGACTCTGGCAAAGTAGGCACAGCAGCACCTGCATTTTCTGTGTCACATGAGAAAGGTACATCTTCCTTCCCCTGTCCTTACCATTTTCTATATAAGGATGGTCAAGAGCCTTCTATCATATTGCATTAGTGTCTGATTTGGAAGCATTATTGCTTTGGACAGGAAGGCAGTGCAGAGAGTGGTGAGGACAGTAGAAAAAATTATTGGTAGTTCACTTCCTTCTGTTCAGGCCAATAAGAGCTGCTTGAGCAGGGACCACAGTTTTGTCTTGGATGCTACACATCCTCTCTGTGACCAGTTTTCCTTGTTAACTTCTAGGATAGGGGTGTCAAACTCAAGGCCCGGGGGCCAGATCCAGCCCACAGGGTACTTAGATCTGACCCACAAGCTGCCCTGGAAACAGCAAAGGACCAGCCTGCAATGTTTCTGCCAGAGAAACAGGCTCCCGAGCTCCGTTTTCAGCTGCCACGGCCTCCTGCAACCCTCTGCCAATGAAAATGGAGCTCAGGAAGGTTACCTCCC